>DWGJ01002698.1:0-15058 GCA_018246895.1 Aspitha aspitha aspitha | reverse complement strand
AAACAAAAAGTCCAAAGAAATGTCAAAGAATTATTTTTTATTATGGTCGAATTTCGACCAGTAGGCGACCACTAGTAGCTATAGATATGTAGTAAAGGGTGGTGGTCGTTGTGCGTGCAGGTGCGAGCTGCGTCGCCGTCGCCGCAGACGTCGCTGACGGAGAGCGAGGCGCCGGGCAAGGGCGCGCCGCGCAACGGGTACAGCAACGGGCACGCGGCGGGGGCGGGGGCGGGGGAGGCGCGCGCGCGGCCCGTGCGGCCCGTGCTGCCGGCGGGCAACTGACGCCGCGCGCGCCCGTCCCGTACTGCTCTGTGATCCGACCGCGCGACGCCCCGTCGCGACCTACTTGTAAACAGTTGTTAGAGTTTCATGTGATTTTATCTAGTGTATATACGGTTAGGCGGTATCGACGGTGTACATTTTTTTGTTTTATTGATACGATTTAGCTACATTTTGTGATCGCATAGCGTTTTATACTTTTATTACGTCTAAGTATGTTGCTTCTAGTTTTAATAACCGGCGAATGGATACAGACGGACATATTATACAACAGAGTTTAAATCGAATGGTGCTTTTTTCGATGATTTTACACGGAAACTAGCACCTTGCCGCTTTTGCAAGTTATTTGTATAGATCGTCAAATTATTTTTTAAATTAATCATAATCCGTGCTTATTATAAAGATTTTTGAATTATATTTTTTAAATAATGACAATTTAACTTACATATATACTGTAAGAATACATAACATTCAGTGATTTAGTAAGTTGTCGCAAACTGCGAATGTGATCGATTAAGAAAGAAAATGGTTTTGATCAAATAGAAGTAATGAACTTATAGGTTATGGGATTTACAATATTAACTATTTATGTTTATAATGTATTCTTTTTTACTCATAATGTTGTATTACTACTCAATATAAATAAAATGTTGAATCAATGACGACTACGAACAATCCAGTTGTTGATCAGATGTATTCTATAAGATACATTCTCAGTTTGCACAGTACCCGCGGTACGCCCATTCGCAGCAGTGCTGGTGCAATGCAGTTAGATAATTATATTTTATGACACTTAGATGGTTGTGTTGGTTATTTATTTTGTTTAAGTTATATTATCGTATTTATACCAAATGTCGCAAAAGAACTGTCTTGAGGTCTTGACACGATTGGCCAATGGGGCTGGTGCTCATTGTAATGGCACTTACTAGTACAAATTAAACTCAAAAGACTTACAATGATTCCAAGTATTGGAGTTAATCCACTATTTTTTTCATACGCGAAGTTTGCACTTAAAGGCAGTTCAAGACTTTGTCGCGTATTGTAACTGTTGCTGCGTGTTGTGTTGGAATGTTACAGTTTTACAAAGGCCTTTGTCAGATCCACGACATGTAACAAAGTCGCCATTAGATCAAAATATAACGGGTTTTATAGCAATATCCGTCAATTTTCTTCCTTTATTTAGTCTTCCGTTTTGTTTTTGTACTTACCAATGTTGAGAGGTGCTTTTTGTAATCCGAAAAAACTTGTTTCCGCTATGTGTGATTCAGGTTTAAGCTAAAGCTCGCCATTTTGTAAATAAATTTTTTGTTTCTTTAGTGATGGGTGTTGAAATCAGTTATTGTATTATTGCAATTTTTATACAAAAATGCAAATAAACTATAAGAATTTACCTTTGTTTAAATATCGCATGAAACTTACATCTTTCTTTATTAAACCCTTCAATTATATTATCAACTGTTAATGTGCAGTTTGATAACAGATCTGATCGGACTTATGATTTTTTTATGCAAAGAGAACAACAAATGTATGACAGCAGCAGTAACTCATGTTTTTAACATTTATTTTTCTTTAGTCATTGATATGTCAGCTTGATATTGGATATATACTATAGCAATTTTTGTGGGTAACATCACAATGATACACAAGTTTTCTCTTTTGAATCTCTTATATTTTGTAAAAACTTGGAAGACTAGTTACACAAAAACAACATTCAGAATTATCACTCAATGCGAATTCTTAAATATAAAATGCGAGGTTTTAAACCTATTAAATTGTAGAACGAATGTATTAAAGATCAGTCACATTGTACATAGGAATAATAAAAGTTTTACCTTAATACATAAATAGTCCACACAATATTGACTTCAATGAATTGTAACAACTACTTTTCTATGCAGCTTACAAAATTGGCCAATGAAGTAAATCTAAAATGTCTCAAGTACATTATAAAAAAATGGGTTTAACAATAATGCATATTTGGTTTGAGTGTATGGATCGATAAAAAGTTACTTCTGCATTATAATAGTTCACAATTTTACATTTTTAAGTACTAATAAAAGACCTGGCAAATCATAAATAAAATAATGTTTATAAATGTCACTTATTTCCCATGGAGTAGGCAGAGAGTAACGATTTAAATTGGGGTTAGGAATAAAATTACAATAAGGAATTAACTTCAAGCTATGCAGATCTGGCACATCGGAAGCCCAAGTTCCCTGCAGAGCTGTCATCTGTGTTATGTGATCGTGCTGAGCATCTGTAGCGGTAACAATAGGACCGGTGACATAAATATGAACCGCCTTTCTTCACCTTTTCCTTCGGCTGCAAAAAAAAATCAATTTTTATTGCACACCAGTACACAGAACTTTCAGTTTAATAGTCATTTTCTAGACCTAGAAAACGGTCGGATTGATCATAATCAAACATTAAAAAATAATACTTTCCTAATCAACAGTCAGTTAAAACTAGACTGTTAAAATAGGCTGACTAAAACTTACAGTTTTGTCAGACCACACATCTTCAGTCCACTCCCAGACATTGCCGGCCATGTTGTGCAAACCAAAATCGTTCTGAAGAAACATCTGAACAGGATTTGTGCCTACGTAACCATCTTTTGCAGAGTTATGATTTGGAAATGTGCCCTGCCATATGTTCGCCCTGAAATGAATGAATAATTACAATTATTTTGCTGATCACTGCTGTTAGAGACATAGGCAATAGATATTTTAATCGATTGTACCTGCTATACGAAATAAAACAATTAATTTATTAAAGATCTACCTTGCTATGTAGCTTATTATCATTTGTCACATGCATCTAATATTGCTTTAGATAAATTTTTAAAACAAGAATCAATCCCTTGTTATATACTGTACACAAAGCATCTAGAATACTTACAAAGCTAAAAAACGGATCAATTAATATTTCCTTTTAAAAGCCCAAGTGTTTTTTTGATTTAACTGGAATATTGCTGCAAGTACCCCATGAGTTTGAATGTAGCATGTTTCAATAATCACTTATTTCATGTGCACTTTCTAGCTTCACATTATTATTTTCTAAGGTTTTTGAACTCCGCTAATCCACAATTGGCCAGCATGCTATACTTTGGCCTAAAACATTCCCACTATGAAAAGTGACCCCTGTCAGGCAGTGGAAAAAAAGAAAAAAGTAGTCACGCTCATATCATAAAGTAACATAGATCAACCAGATTGACAATGAGTCCCACATTTTAATATCATTACAAACTTACATATGAGTGTGATTAGGAAACAACTTGTCACCCCAAGGATACTTAGTGTCATAGTGGCCGCCGCGACAGGCTGCTTCCCACTCTGCTTCACTCGGCAGTCTGGCATGCCTCCATTCACAGTATGCTTTAGCATCATTCCAAGATACATGTGCCACTGGGTGCTCCAGCAAGTCTTAGTAGACAAGGAACATAATTTAATAAAGCATCTATAACACATTACAGGTGTGTTTACTCAGCTTTAAATTAACACCTATTTTATTTACTTTGTTGGGAAAATTACATATAAAAATTTAAATCAGTTTATACCTTATCCATAATAATTTTTATTGTAAATATGTACAAATATCTGATGAAGCTAAAATGTGTAAGTCAATGAGCAGTTATATTTACCGGTTATATCAGAGTCTGGTCCATAGGGGTGTTTCCAATTGGCGCCAAACACTTTATACCACCATGGTGCCTGCACAACTCGAAAGTCTCGCAATTGTTCTTTAAATGTACTGTTTAAAAATAGGGTGAATACAAAACTATCTCCAAAAGTTTCAGCTTCAGTCTTGTAATTAGTTAATAATACGAAATTATTAAAATCCCTGTTTGTCACCTCATATTTATCTAAATAAAAGCTTTTTAGTGTCACAATTTTTTTCGGACCTTCCTTATCACCTTCAATGAGAGAATCATCTGTTCCGATCTGATACGGCTTACTTGGTATAAGAACCATTTCATTTGTAACATTCGAATTCTCAATCTCAATATAGCTATTAGACCTTTCTGTCGATGGACATTGATCATTTTTCATATTTTTCATCGGCAGTAAAGTAAAAAAATTTATTCGTGAAAGTTGCTCCATCTGTGCACGATCCACATTGCAACCACAAGTACTTTTTTCATTTACAATTTTACGAAATAATAAAGTAAACACAAACATAAACGAAAAAATTGTCACTGACTTCATAATGCTATAAGTTTGAAATACAAAACCGCAACAAAAATTAAACTAAAGCACTATTGCATACAAATTTTTTGCTACGGAATATTAAACTATTCTACACTATAGTAAACATGAAAGAAAACGTAAACAATTACAATTTTGACAATGACAATTTGATACTACAATATTTTAGTGTCATAAATGACAACATGACAATGATGAGGCAATGCCAATAGTAAAAAACAATGTCATGACACTCTTAAGCCCGTTTTACACCGGGACACAGTAATGAGCGGAAATGGTTAGGCGGGACGGACTCAGTTTATATGAAATAGGTTTGTGTTGTGTTTTCACCAACAAAGAGTTTTGTATTTTGTTTTCCAACGAGTCCATTTCAAACTAGTAGCCGAGCCCCTGACTCAGCGGACTCTTTTCAACTACTTTATACTCGTACGATCCGCACCTCTCACCTCTTTCTCTGTGGATACCCTCCTATGCAATTTGTCATTGCGAGTCAAACGGAGTCCTTAATGACTCCGCTCCGCTGCCTAGAACTGAACGAGTCCGTTTCAACTCTTTTAGCTTTTTTAACTCGATTAGTTCATTCCGCTCGACTATTTATTAGTGGAAAGACAAGTATGCAGTTTACTCTTGCGAGTTGAACGGAGTCCTTAATGGGTCCGCTCCGCTCGTGATGTAAAACGGGCTTTATAGCACATCCATTTTCAGGCGATGTTTTTGTCATAGATATGATAATGTTGATAAATTTATTTTACTAGACTGACTATTATTTAAATTACACCGTAAAACAACAGCTTAGACTTCTGCAAAATTCCCACATGATAATGTTTATGTTCTCAGTTTGACGAGCACGTTCTTTCAGTAGGTACTTTATGAACAATGAATCGCGACTAGCAGAAAATACTTTTTCTCTTTAACTTTAACGCAAACTGACTTCAAAATTGTAATATTCTTGAAAAATTAAAAGAAATGTAGAATTTCTGCAAACGACAGCAAAAAAAAACATTAATTTGTTTAATATTCAAAATGCGAAGTTGGTATACCAGCTATCTTCCTACTTTTTTTTTAAATGATCCCCGTATTGATATTGAAATGCTAGTTATAATTCATATTCAGCAATAAAAACTCTTCGAGATTTGAGAAATGTATTTAATTAGCACAGTCCTAATCCATTATCTTCCAAATATTATCTTGTAAAAGAATGAGAAAATTAAAAAGTAAAATGTAAACTTCAGCCCTTTTCTTATCACTACCATGTAGTAAGGTCGGGGTGGAACACTGGAAGAAAATGTAGGTACGTTTGAAAATCGACATAAGCGATATGCACGTTTTTTTTCGGATTTAGTAGTTTTATCACTGTCCACATTTGACTATTAACTCAAGGCTTCACAAACTATTTCAAGTTGTGTCGTGTTATATATATTTATTTGCTGAAAATAAAAAATTGCAAATAGATAAACATACTCGCTTACTATCTAGAATTATTATTAATTTAATGATTATGACTTTAATTCTGTTTGTAAATCCTAATACTATAGGTAAACCACTATAAGTTCGACTCTATAAATATCGTAATATATTGTAAATCTTAATTCTCTAATAAATCTGAATTCTCAATAGATAGAACTCTCAATAAATTGTAAATCTTTGACTTCTTACTGTGAATGTTGGTATCAATAGGTAACTAGGGGCTAAATACGATATAGGCACCTACTCGTACTTGTCTAATAACACTGAAATATAGAAAAAAACGTAATGCCAAATCTATCTTCCCATCTACATTACCTACATATTCTTTAGAGATAGAATGCTTTTCCATTTAGTGGTAACACTTACAACAGTAACGGCACAATATCTTCTTGTCTCATTTTGCCATAGTATTTAATTATGCCGTCTACGTGGCCCATACCTACGACAGCCAAAACCCGGGGCCTTTCAACTAATAAAATGAGAATATTATTAATACAAAGTGCCTAAGTACCAAAGAAACAGTTGTCTTTTTATGATTTCAGTTAAGCATCATTGCATAGATATTGCTCTAAAAAGCCCCCCACAAACGTTTTCTGGCACAAAAGAACCCGAGTTATTCGGACACTTAACAAGTACGGGTTGCCAGGATCGATAACCGAAGCAAACTAAACTGCGATCGCTTAATGAGCATGTGGCAACATTATCGCGTGCACTTGTAATACATGTCTTTGAAAACATAATGATTAATAATATAACTAATTAATAAAAAAAGTTTTCAGAAATCTGTAGCCGATATTATACAAGAAGCAACTCAAAGGTTAACATAAATCGACTACTTCCCGCATCTTTATAATCTCTTAACAAACAATTGCTATGAGAAATTGCAGGGTTCTTTTCTTTTTATATGTGACTATAACAAGACTTGTATAGTGTATACAAATGAGTATAAAGTATGAGTATAAATGGTATAGTAATGTTTTATTCACATGGAATTAAATATAACGTATTCCGTATAGTAAATGCAAGGTGGCCAACAAATTAGAAATAGAACGCTCACCGGTACGAACACATTCTTGTAAAGAGAAAGCGAGACACTTATCACGTTCGTCTACGAATACATGGAAAATCTTCTTGAAAGCTGGAACTTCTCTGGTGATCGAATCAAATTGCGCCTGAACGTAATCTTTATCCTTATATTTTTCTAATTGTCGTTTACTACAAAGGAATGTAATGGAACGTAAGGAAAGCTTATTAATATCAGATATCACTTATCTATTACTCACAAAATTATTGTTTTTTTATGTATACTTGATAAATTATTGGTATGACACGGTGGACCCAGTAAATAATTTCTCACTAGGTATATAAATGGGTAGGTTTTCGTGTTATAGATAGCAACAACAGTAACATGTCACATCAAATCACACCGATATACAGAATATAGAAAGGTTAAAGAAAAATCTTTATTAAACACGTCTCTTAGCAGTATTTATCGTAAAATATGAATTATTTTTTATTTATTAGTAATTTGTATGCATCCGAGGTAGAGTTTTTTAAAAACGTCTATACAAACTCTAAAGGCTTCGGATTTGATTTTGTAAGATGATAAAGAACTTGACCAAGTTCTAACACACTTAAAGATTGAAAAGCTCTGGCTATTGTTATCTGAATTGGTCTATCCCCAAGGAATAGCTTGCACCCCGGTATTTTTTTCATCTGTAACAAGCATATGTACATATTAATAAATAAAGCAAGAAAAAATTATTTGAGCTAAATTATCAAAATGCGTAATTATAAACCTATTATTGCAACTTAAATAGGCAGTATCAAAGTTGACCCTTGGATATAATTAAATTTGTTCTTAATGTCTGAAATAGGTCTTGTTAGCGACAGTGACCACTAAGTATCTGGTTTTGATTGTTATGACGAACTGATAAGCAATAGATAGGTAGTAATCGTAACGTGCAATTAAAATGAGGTGTGTATTTCACATTAACGAGAAACCTCGTGATATGCTCTTCTAAATTCTCCTCCCGGGGCAACTCCTAATTCTTTAGCAATATCAGCGTATGTTTTTAGAAGCATAGCATGCAGCATTCCGGAAACAAAGTTTTGTCCTTTGACTGCTTGTCTATAAAAATAAATCAATGCATATTTAAAAACAAGGAAAAATATCGCACAGTTCATATAAAATACGATAAGTGCGATATATAGGTACTTCAGTTTTTTGCCATCAAAGTTTTTTGCATCCTCTAAAAACTTTTTATCGTCCAGCTCCAAAAGCGACACTCTTTGACGACAAAGTTCAACAAGAATGGCATTTGGTTTCAAAACCTTTACCACCTGTAAAAATATTATAATTATCTCATTTATTGTACAAACGAAATAATATTGATCGTTAGGAATATACAGTAAGTTATATTTATACCTCCGTGACGTCTTGCACGGATTGTTTGCTAAAGTGTACGGTGCCCAGAAGGACCACTTTTGCATCTTTATCGTTTTGGATAAGAGTCGCCGAGGGCGGCAGCGGAGAGACGCTGTTGTCGCTGGCATTTCTGTATATAACGGACCGAACAGCTACAACAGTTGTTCTAAGTTTTAGTCCCGCTTGATACTAGCGCTACATATATTTATTAATTTAAAAAAATATATATATTACGATAGCCAATCCTCTGAAACCTAAAAAGATTATGTTCAAATTGATGTCTAACTATGTAACTGACGACGGTGCATGTTTGGTGTCTCATATTTTGATCAGATTTATTTGCACTCAACGATTTACTTGTTATAAAACCGAAACATTTTATTAATTTAAGATTTTTGTCTAGTTGTTGTTATAATATATGTCCATTTTTGACTTTATCTGTCAAGGTTAAGCTTCTTTATTATTGCTACAATTTGACCTAGCTAGCACACTATAAATATTTGCATTAATTGCGGTTTACCCGAGGAATGCTGAAAGCATCGTGATAAGAGCTCCCAATCTCCCCGTTGAAAGTAATTAATAAAATGAGATAAAAAAAAATAACCAAAAACAATGCCGATCAAGTACACTGGTAATATAATAATCATGTATGTATGTCTAATGTTGTTTTGAAGAATTACCTTTGATTAACTGTTATTTTCAGCGCTTACGGATATTTAAAGCAAACAAATTTAATTTTCATAATGTATTTAATTGTATTCAAACACAATGAGTTTATCAATATAAAGATGACGACAAATAGTAACAACGTCAAATATTACAAGCACACAAACTGGAAGGCATCATTACTATATTATATCAATAACACGACAATTATAAAGACATTCGTGCATCGTATATATCTATTATATATCACGTAACTGTTAGGATTCCTCATTCCGAAATATATTTGTTTACCTATATTTAATGCAACTACATTTTTCTTATTAATTCTAATATATTTCATATAGGTACAATCACAACTTCTTGTAGACCTCGTCTACTTAAAAACGTAGATTACATACAGTAAAGTATAGTAAAGTAAAAACAAAACACGTAAAGTTAATCAATGAAATTTAAAAATGGCTAATATTATAAGAAAAAATTAAAAGTCATGAAGGTTTAAACGCCCGTATAATTTTCATTTATTATATTTTATGGCTGGCTGCGACCCTTCGTACGCCCCAGAGCGGGGCACGATTTCTTTTGCAATTGTAGAAAACCTGGAGAATACTCGAAAACATTGCTTTACTGCAACTTCTTTTGAGAACATTTTTAATGAAACAAATTAATTTCTCTAACGAAAGGTGAACAGAAGTATGAACAATAAAAAAAAATTATAAGACATTAATTTTGTGTATCCATTTTTTATTAATACGTACTCTCGATACAATTGAGACATTAACAATTATAAGCAAACCCCTAGGCCATCTTTATTTAACTATAGGTATAATATTAGTAGGCAGCGCGGGCACAACTTATTCATTTAAGTGTACAGTCTTAAGTTTACATCATTTAGAATCTCAGGATTTCTTTAATCCTCTTGTAATTAAATCTTAAAATATATTGAGCGAACATATTATTTAACCCTTTAAGTAAATAATACATAGGTACATACTTTGTGAACATAAATTTGGGTAGCAAAGGTGATATGTGTAAATAGTTAAAATAGTTTTGACATTCTAAAGGGAAACAACAAATATTGTACTAAACACAGAAGTAACATGAAGTTGTCCCGCAAATCTGTAATAATATTTTGTATTCCAATTTTAAGACTATATACATTCCAGTATGTTGTTTCATTTAAAAAATTGTCTAAATTATTTCCATCTTTTGGACCCGAATATTCGATCCTTTGTCCCGTTACCTAGCCCACGTTACAAGGCTATTTGCAAAATGAAGTATCATTTTCATTGTGAAAAATAAATCATAAAAATTGTTTCTAATGACATCGAATGTAAACGCGCCTACATCTAAAACGAGCCTAACTGTAACCAGTGTACACGTACACTATTTCTATAACGATTTTTTCTCTTATAATTATAATACATATCTACGAGTCACAATAGTTATTATTACCATTGAAGTAAAACCCTGAATCATATCCATAAAATTATTTACTTAACTCTTCTACGTGAGCCCCTAATATAGTTCTACATATTTTATGTTATTCAATTTGGTACGTACTATAAAATGTAAGTATACATGCGTGTGTGTGTGTGTGTGTGTGTGTGTGTGTGTGTGTGTGTGTGTGTGTGTGTGTGTGTGTGTGTTAATATCATATCATAATTTATAATATACATAAATAAGAATTTAAAATTTTCAATACTCAATGAAACGACTCGAGTTCGACGTCGGTTATATTGGTAATAATTCCTTGCAAGACTAATTTCTCCTTCAGTGTAATGTCTCTTCCCGGCTCCCATAAATCCTTTTCGGCCGTTATTGCTGAAAAACCGACTGACTAACTGTGGAACTAACTATTATAGATACAGCACTTTCTCCACTTAATTAACTTAATTTTCAAATTTGCATCTCTATTCGCCTGACAATTTTAACTATGGATGATTTAAACAATCGGAATTCTATAAAATAATTATCCACAATATTGAAATCACGCAATGAGCTTACATTATACATAGTATATCATGGTTATTATTTAATATATATATAAGATCAATCTGTATGAACATAATTTATTATCTAATAGTTATTTATGAACTTATTACGAATATTAAATTTTAAAGATAATTACAGATACTTTCCAGTTCGACTGTATTTCGGTTGTTGATTTGACTCATATATCGTCGTAGTGAAGGAAAATGGACGAGCTAACGTCCGATTTTCATTACACCTGCAAAGAAATTAGATTGTAGAATAACGACAAAATATCATTTTATTGTTTTCCCTATTCCGTGATAAACATGATGTACTCTGAATATTGTTATCGGCGTATCCTACGTGTATACAAGCAGCGAACACGGAATATAAGAGCCACAAGCACTTCCTGAGCAGATGATTGTAAACCGTGCTACGGTCCGCATTCTGGACGGGCCCTTAGCGGGCGGTGAGGGCGCGGTGAGAGCGCACTGACCATCTCGGAGGGCGGGGTGGGGGCGGCTCAGGGCAGCCAGCGGCGCGGCAGCAGGCGGTAGCCGGCGTACAGCAGCGCGCCCGCCAGCGCCGCGCGCAGCGCCCCGCGCGCCACCCGCGTGGACAGCGACGCGGGCGGCACCCTGCCCCGCGAGCCACACAACACGTACACGTTACAACACTTCGCTGCTTTTCATGAATACTCACACAACTCAAAATTAAGAAGATACCAGTTTATAACACAAATAATCCAAAATATTCCTTATTTCATACTCAGTAAGACCCACATTCATAAAGGCAAAAGCGGCATAATGTCGCGCAAAAATGTCGTTTTGTGATTGGTTATTTTTTACAATATTGTTTGATTTTGTTTAAATTTAAAATAGCTACCCTGTAAAATGTGAATTGTGAGTTGTGTGAGTATTCATGAAAAGCAGCGACTTGTGTGCGTATGTTATTATAATTACAGTAGAAGGATACGAAATTAATTAAGACTTAAAATATGGTCTATCAGGTATAGTGGGTTTAAAATAAGCAACTATTCAATTACATATGATGAAATAACATTTATAAAATGAAAGCGGTTGCTTAATGCACATTAAGCAAACAAAAATTTTAATATATGATGAAATGAGATCTTATAAAGATTATTTATTGGTTGCAACCTGTAACTAACATTATTTAGGTATTAAGTATTTATTAAGTAGAACACAAAGTGTAACATACATTATTAAAAGCAAAACCGCTATTTTAAGTCATCTCTTTCCAATTATAAGCAAATTAATAATACTTTAGCTGAGTAATAATAATGCGAGAAATTCAAGCAGATTGATTACTTACGTAATCAAAGGAGTGATGTCCTCGGGTTTGATTTTCCCCCAGTGCTCCACGATGCCCGCCACGTGGCCGATGCCGACCACGCCCACGATACGGCAAGGTTCCCAACCTGACAAAAACTATATATAGAAAGCCCATACACACTGTAAACCGTCCTGACTTTTAAAAAAGTATCTTAAAACTGCTTGGAGTTGTAGTCATCATGTTAAGCCAGCTATCATAAGCTGCCATGTATGTATAACCATTCTTATTGGCAGAGAGTAACAAATTCCTTAGTGAGAATCATCGAGTGAGGTAAGTATCCACCCTATCAGAGGTTGGTTAATTGTTAACAATAAAAAATTTAATAATGTTTATAATTTACAATTCCAACAGTATCTCATAAAAGTATATTTTAGTTCAATATTTCAGCACAATTGTACGAAATAAACATATTGTATATTGTAATTAAATTGTAAAAGTGAAGTCTAATAGTTTTCGAGTAGATATTAAAAATATCAATACATATATCAATCTGCAAACATCAAGTAATCGACTGGCTTCCTGGTTGTGTGGTTAGAGACCCTGACTGCAAAACCGGAGGTCGTGGGTTCGATTCCCACCCACAACAAACATTTGTGTGATGAGCACATTTGTTTGTTCTGTGTCTGGTTGTAATAAATATATCTATATAAGTACTATATTGTATGTATATGTGTATGTATGTTTATCAGCTGTCCGGACACCATAACACAGGCATTAAATTGCCTAATTTAGGATCAGACAGCCATATGTGGAATTGTCCCCAGTTATTTATTTAAAAAAAAAAGTAATATAGCTTGGTGAGCCAAACTCACGCGGCTGTAGGGCGGCCACTTGCAGCGAGTGACACAGGAACATGTCTCTCTCCACAACAAACACCTGCTTCAAGGCGGGGAATTCACCCGCCATTTCTTCAAGCATATCCTCCAACATCTTCTTCTGTTTGCATTTTTCTACTTCTTCTAGGCTAGAATGAAACAAATTATTTGCAATTCTATTTCTCTACGACTTTATTTTCATATATACAAAATGCAAGCATGTACCAGCGTGTACACATGAAAACTGTGATGAATGTAGATGGAGCACGGCAGGTTTATATGGACCGAAATATTTAGCACTCGGTGCTTCTGCCTACTTAGTGGAATACACAGTGATGGTATGTATGTATGTACAAAATTCATATTTTGCTTTTCTTATACAGTAATATCTTACAAACTGCTACTTCAAAAGTAATGAAAAGTTTACCTTATAGTCTGATTTGAGGTCAGTAGATGCCATACAAAGCGGAATGTCTGTCCCCAGGAGAGAGATGATATTGCTCGGTGTAAAGTAATATCTATTGACCGGTCTCCCAGCTGCACCATGCAATTTGGAACCTTCTTTGCCTAAAACATTGACACAACTAAATCATTTTGGAATATTTATTTTTTTCCAGATTAAAACACAGCTTATATTTTATAGACATTACTGATAAATTTGTTTTGAATACAATTTTACATGAAAAAAACAGAATCCAAACGGATATTCATTATTTCTACTGCCCAAATATAGAAGTGATGAAGCAGTGATAGCCTAGTGGTTTGAAATTCAGCCACCTACCTAAGAGACCTAGGAGGACCTAGGAGGTCTGAGTTCGATCCTGGCACGCATCTCTGATTTATTACGTGCGTTTTACAATTAAAATTTAAATATCACTTGCTATAACGGTGAAGGAAAACATCGTGAGAAAACCTGCACACCTTAGAGATGTTATAAAGTACATATATAATATTTTTTGAGATGTGTGAAGTCTACCAATCCGCACTTGGTCAGCGTGGTAGACTATGACCTAAATCCCTGTCAATATGAGAGGAGACCCGGTCCAGCAATGGACCAATAAATAGGGTCGAACAACACTTGTTACGTTTTTTTGTTAATGAAGTCTAAAATTAAATTAATTCGTTTGTACAGTTAATTAAAAGAGAAACTTAGAAATGGACATTGTTGGACAACCCTAATTCCGCGACTTTAAAGCTCGGTTACAGCGAAATATATCGTTCACCTATTTTATAGATTAAGCGATTAATATTATAAACGATAACGATTTAACATCGGCTTCGGAAGCGGGAACGGTTAAGACGTCAGTTTGAATAAGTAGCGTGACCTTTGCAAGGCACAACGCGTAAAATCTTCGGTAGCGGGCACATTCAATTATACATTTATTTAACAGTTAGATAAATCAATGAATAAATGAATAATTGAAACGCATATTCTCCTGTAAATTACGTCTATAAAAATATAATGTTATATAATTATAACGATGGTAAATTAATGTTAAAAAAAACTTTTTTAAAATTTCGTATTCTCTTCATGAAGCCCTTTCATTTGATATCCATATTGTGGTAGTGCAGAAAAATAACAAGTCCGCCATCTTACATGATCCGCCATATTGGTATTAGAATGACGTCACATAGCTAGGTATGCACTGTCATCCAGAATAAACGTGTACTGAATTTCAGCTGATACGGTTATAGATAACTGGTCTAAAATTCAGTCACAATGTTCTCGCCCGGATAAACATAGGTAGGTACATATGTACATATAAATAAATAATTAAATAACTGGGGACAATGCCACACACGGCTGTCTGATCCCAAATTAGGCAATTTAATGCCCGTGTTATGGTGACCGGACAGCTGATAAACATACA
>DWGJ01002697.1:0-15058 GCA_018246895.1 Aspitha aspitha aspitha | reverse complement strand
CAGCATTCACCGAACATAATTTTACAAAAATTGTAAAGAGTATTGTGTTTCATAATTAATGAAGCAAAAGGCTTTCTCGGTAACAAAATATCCCGATCTTAGATTCGGATCGTCATTACTTGTCTCTTTGTGCGACATTCTTTTGCGCCCAGGTGTTCCTATAATTACACTGCACGGTGATAGACAGGGACGGGCATATAACGATTTAAGTGAGAAAGAAAGTAACAAAAAAGAGCCCTTACGTTGATTGATAACTGTGACAAAAACGCAGCAGATGAAAAATAATAATTATGAGATCTTTTGTTAGAAGCGTATGAACTACAACAGGGGTGCGTCCTTAACGATTTCTGTTAATTTAAACACGAATTTGTTACACAAGTGTTAATATGTTTTTTTTTCTTTCGTTCACTTTGACTGAAGTCTATTATAATCGTTTGTTTTTGTTTAAAACCAATATTATTTGCATTGTTTGTTTCTGGGTCAGAAAGTGTTCAACTTAGTCACATATCAACCATTATTTACTATCAAAATCAAGTGAAAGACAGAAAAACAAACCAGAAATTAGTATAACTACTTTCTCTCCAATATCCATTTAGATTTGCCTCAATCACTTTTATAATTGGCAGCCCTATCTCGCATCGCCGGGTGCAGTTTGCATTCAGCGAGGCCTAGGTAGACAATATTGTAAGCGCAGGTAGATAAAGAATCCGGTTACTTTTACACTTCTGAAAATTTTTACAACCCTTATGGCTATAGCCATAAGGTACATTTTATGGATGTTCTCGGCTTGTGCAGCGCGGTATGTTTGTAGAGGTGTACTCGTATTTTTTTTTACATTTCATTAGCTAAGTTCGCGCTTTATGGATCACGATCGAGGGTTGCACGGACGTGTCGTATTGTTTCGTCAAATACACGAGAAACTCCGTCAACAGACGATGGGTGGCGTAGTTTTTTTATCTGTTTAAAGTTTATTTTATATATCCAAATAGTAGGCACAAATTATAGTAACTTAAGTAATGAGTTGGATTTATTTTTATTATCTTAATACTACCGCTATTTAATTGCATCTCACATAATGGTTGCCCACCAAAGTTTATTATTAACAGCATCTTTGTTGCAATCATAAGTATTGTGATGATAATAAGTAAAAATGTTTGTTAATATAATATTTATAAGCAGAAAACTATTGTCATTTTTATTTACGCTACCCCTATATGTTGCTACAAATGTTTCACAAGTTTTAAAGATCCAATTTTTACTACAAATGTAGTAAGTAATCTTTGAAATTATAAACTTCATATTTAGTAATGTTCCGCAAAAGCCTAGACGAGATTGTTCATTTGCTTTGTCGGCGCCAGCGCACCTCCGCAGCGTCGATACGGTTTATTTAACAATCCCAGATAATTATTATAAGTATTACAGGTAATGCGAATTTGATATTTTCTTATTTTTAATCCGTAACTTCCCTCTAATTTAAAAAGTGCACGGCCCTTAGATAGTAATTTCAATGTAGGTGCGTATTACATATTAAAGAATCGAGTTCACTTAAGATCGTAAGATAATATAGGTACGCGATAAATGAGAATTCAAACCTCATCATCCCTACGATTTTTTGTAGAAACAATACACCATGTAACGTTCGTTACGGTCATTATTTGCAGAGATTAATTGCCTTCGCCATCCGACTTATCGCCACGACCGATCGATACAGTATAAATCAATTTAATCTAATTAAAAGCATTACATGTTTTTTGTTCGATAACGAAACAAGACGAGGTATTAGGAGATGGAATCGTGGAGATTAGGAGGTGAGGTTGGACCAGCGGGTCACCGATCATATCTCTCGATGGTCCGTCAAGCCGTCCGTCGGATGTCGGGTTCGTCTACAAATTATTTATACAGTCTAATTTAATTTAAGTCCCCTGACCTTTCTTGCACTTGGCTCTGGAAAAAACCTATCGAATCGTGCCACGTGACTCATGTAACATTCATGCGTCTTATTGTATTACGTTAGGGAGCGAATTAAGCGGCGCGTCCTGCGGTGCTACGCGGACACTTCTAGTAGACTTTCGCATTACAAATGATCGCATCATACATTGTTCATCGGTATCTGGTCGATTCCAAATCAAATCGGCACTCGGGCTTATTGCGTTGCAATGGAAACGTTCCGCGTGTTCTATGAATTTATAACGTGCTAGCGGCGCCGAGCGGTTTGTAAAGGATGGAAGGGAAATAGGTGTGCGCGCGGGTGATGATGCTCTGTCTGGGAGCGTATTATTTTAGTCGAGAGGATATTCGGCCTTGCACCGCGTCTCGCCACGCAGTCTACGGCGGAAGTTTACGACCGAACGCCAGCCACTTTTATTGGCTACCTCACATCGAAGCCTCCTCGCAGCCTCCCATTCACTCCGCAAGAAATATACTTTTTTATTGCTCTGTCACTCGGGTAATTTATTGACAATGAACGCACGTGCATTTCTATTAATATTTTATGTCGTAAGAGTTTTTATGCGGCCGCGTCCGCTCGGCCCATTGTTGCACGGAGCGAGCAGTTTGTTTTATGTCCACTCCAGAGGCCTACTTAATTGATGTTATTCAAATTAATCGTGATAGGTCGCTCCGGCTCCACGCTGATATACAACCGCGATGTTTTTATTTTAAAGAGGTCCGATTGATATTGAAAGCGGATAGATGTATGCAAAATGTTTATGTATACGATGTGCCTATGGAATACGAATTAGAAATATGGGATTGCAGGAGATTAATGTGGGACCGGTCGCGATCTGATCAAAATGGAAATATGGTGGAGTATTGTGGAAGTTGCCTTTTAAACCATTTTAGTTAAGTAGTATTCAATGGAAAGAGAGTGTCGAGTTAATTGCAGTTTTAATGTAAATCGAACGATCGCCGGGAGACAGCAGGCCCATAAAGCATCCTGGCTGTCGCCGTAAAAGTCTCGTGTGGTTTTTCATCGTCTGCCGCGCGCCCTTTCGAAATTATATCCCAAATAATGACAATTCTTCGGCTTAAAATTGCGGTTACTGTAGGGATGTACGCACCGTCCGTTTCTCAAGTACCCGATTATCTTCATACTTAATAGGTACTTCACAGATCAAAAGTTAATTTGAATAAAAGGGCTTAAAAAGCCTAAAAAGCCTAGGACTAAAATATTTTTAACTCTGTTAATTTAGTTGTTAAGAACACTAATTATACGCAAAAGTTTTATTATAGGTATTGTGATATTTTTTATGCGAAATGAGCAACACTGTAGCCCATGGACGCAACCAACATATTATAAAACATTATAGAAACGAATAATAAATTAGAAATAATCAATAATCAAGTGCTATGACCATTAACCAGACACTCGCAAGTATTTTACGATTTTCTTTTTATTTCAACTCATCCGACTTTATCCCGTTCACCCAGAGCCGACAGCAAAACAATGCCTCTAGTCATTAGGCTTATCCTTTGCAATCACTAGTTTATATTTTTTTTCGTAAATAAATCAAAAAATATAAATATTCGATATTTCTCGATTCTTTATGTAACATATCGATGGGCAAACCCGTGAAATGTCAATCGCGAGCGTGCTCCATAAATAACAGCAGACAAAGTACTGGCAGCAGTGCGAATATGCGCTATATA
This sequence comes from Aspitha aspitha aspitha, assembly GCA_018246895.1. Lineage (NCBI taxonomy): Eukaryota > Metazoa > Arthropoda > Insecta > Lepidoptera > Hesperiidae > Aspitha > Aspitha aspitha. The sequence goes on along the minus strand of DWGJ01002697.1, from coordinate 11,410 downwards.
ATTAACAGTTATACCCGTTATGGGCAGTAACTCACGGCTGCACTGCGCCGAACAATGCGCGGTGTTTGGCACCTAATGGCCACGCTGACTGAGCCGCTGCTAAAATGTTGCCAAGAGATCTCTCTCCTCCGCTCCAGTACTCTGCTCAATATAGAAGTACATATCGTACATATTTCTACTCTATCGAATTAGAGTCGAATGGACCGCTGCATTGCCATGCTATAGCTGCAGTCCCACTAGCGTCATTATGATAAATAAGATTTTCAATTGTCCCCAAAACGAATTTAATTAATTCATTATTAAACAAATAAATGGTTGTCTCTTGTTATCTACAATGTCTCTAAATTTGCAGGTATCTTGAGGTGGTAACGCAATACTCCATTCTGGGTAGCGCGTTGTTAGTTTCACAAGATTTCAATTAGAGAATTATTGGAACCTAGTTTATATAGGCACAGAATTATATCCACTCGTGCTTACAAGATTACCTTGTCGTATGTAATTAGATTAATTACACAGAAGTGACATTGTTGCGAATGGTATGAGAATTAACTGCACCACGATTCCGTATAACTGCAAAGATTTTAATCGCTTAATTAATTTACTTGAAAGAGAGTTATACGTAATAAGGAAAACAAGAAAACAAGCAACATGAAACAAACTATAAGTACCACAATTTTCTCCATAACATTATACCCGAAATTAATCAAACATTTATCTATTAGTTTGAATGAAATGACTGATGATTCTATTCGAATAAATTTTAAAATTAAAGAGTCTGTAACATTTGCTATTAAATATTAGGTATCATAACGTAACTAGAAGATATCATAATCGGAAGATGCCACAATTTCTTATTTTACTTACTATAGTTCTGAAGTCAGCAGTAGGATTGTACACTTACCTGAAAGAAGAAAAAGCATTATAAACAGAGATAGCAAGAATGTACATACCTTCGTAACTTACTTCTTATGATTAATACAGATAATGCTAATAATAATTTGGAGAATTTCTCTGATCTGATTCCAAAATAGTGCAATTAAATGCCTGCGTTATAATAACTGGAGAGCAGACAAACATAACTCTATCATGTTTAATATGTAGTTATTGAACTGTTATAATAGTAATAATACTGATAAATTTGTGTAACCAAAATACACGATACTCATAAGACATACGAGTTATATTGCTATTTAAATATTACAAAGCGGATGTTTTTATAATGCACATTGTCATAAGTCGGTAGCGGGGGCATTCCGTCGACACGTCGCGGGCGTTGCGTACATTCCGTACTTTTTCACCGGATTCCCGCACGCCACCCATCTAATTACACTTAATTCTTGCTTCGTGCTTGTTTAAATGCGACCCGGCGGATTGCGATGCGGGCAACACTCGAATTAACCCGCGTATTTATACAGACAATCAGACGAGAATTAAACTTGATTTCCGCCGCGATTCGAACTTTCTCACGCACTCAGTACCTACAGTAATATACCTACTCGTGCACTTCGATTTTGCGTCTCTCTGTACAGGATTGTTTTAGGTTCTAAAATGCATCTAATGTCTTTTGGTTAACAGTATTCATTGAATATTGGATTAATGGACTTATTTATTGTTAATTGTACAAGATTTAAAAATTTACGCAATTTTAAGAATTTTAAGCAATTTTCCTTAATTATTAAATTTTAATAAATCTTGTATGTCAGGGTTAAGACACATTTATCTCATCTTAAAGCGAGAACGTATTTTACATACCTAGTATCTTTCAAAACTACGACTTTATTTTCTTATTTACCTAAGGCACAGATGGTTCTGATTGAGACCTAATTGCGGAGCACAATGTTGGCCGACAACCGTTCAATCGCGCTGTACTGTTAGTGGCCAGTTGCAAAATTAGCTGTTGTTTCGATTCATAATAACCGTAAATGTTCTACTAAGCAATACACTGACTTATAATATTACTTCCTTACTTGAGCTAGTTACGGTATTATCTATAATTTGATGCATTTAAATTTGGAACGTCCCGGATTCCTTCAGTTAACAAGGATGACTATGGGCTGTCCTTATTTCATAAGAGTCGAATGATTACTTTGCGATATTTTATTTATAATAGAAATGCATATAATTCTGCTGCAAATATAAACAACTGATTAGAAACCGTAGTTATGTGGTAGTATTGCTTTGTATATTTGCTGTTTTAAAGCTATGTGTATAAGCAACACAGGGGTACGAAATAGATGAGCGTACTCGTGTAATCAAAGTGTTAGCACCGTTAACAACTGCTTGCTGCAGCGGCAAGTAGCGATGGACTCATAGAATCACACCCATCTCGGGATCGGGAGGAAAAAGCCGTGATTCAGTGCATAAAGCATGGGAACGGTATAACGAGCGAAACCTATTAAAGAGGCGAAGCGTAGAGAAATATCTCACGATCCTGGCTCATTACAAATTATGGCCGCATTCCTGCATCGGAGACTATTAAACAGGAGTAGGTACTCGGGTTGTATGGGTACGGGCACTCAATTAATATAGGTATACGAAAATACAAAACGAAATGCATTTCTGTCTATATGCACTAAGCTTCAAAATTTCCAACGCTGTATATGCCCGAAGCAATTTTTGGTAGGGTGCAGTAGACATATCAAACAAGCTAACGTCCAAATTATATTTAACATAATGTTTGTGCCGCAATGAACAGTAGAAGATAGTCAGAGCTCCAAGAATACACTAGCATGTAATAATACACGTCGGAAAAAACGTCTGCGGAATAAATGACAAATTGCGATGTAAAAAGTGACTAATAAGTGTGAACACAGCATTCCAGAGCGACTGATCGTCACCGGGCCGTTGCAGCGAACAAAACTTTTAATAGCATGTGTGTTTGTAATTTTACAGACCCATAATATAACTAAGATGTCATAATTAATATAGATATTCCATAGGTAAGAGTCTTCGTGACATGTAGGTAATTTTAATAAATAAATATAGCAAAGCTATAACAAATATCATAAGTAAGATTCTGGTGGTCGAGTATTTGTCAGAAGAGAAAGGTGACTAGATCCTCAGCAGAGCGGTTTTCTATTCAAGAATAAAATTGTTTTTAAGTGAAGAAATCGTTGTACCTAAAATAAATTTGTCATCAAAAAAATCTTTTTTCACGTTTCAATAAGAAAAAGCAATTTGCTATCAGTTCCTATATATTGAAAGCAACTGCTAAGCATCTGGCTAAAAATGAAATAACAGGAATCGAAGTGTAACATACAAAAAAGAACAAACAATCACGTCACGAGAGTTCGTTCCGTTATTGGATACACCGTTGACACGTTGTGGCACCTCAAAACAACCTTTGTACTCTTGTTACCTCCGAAACGACCACCCGATAAGAATAGACATAGAAATTCCACAAGCGCGAGCCGATTATACTTCTAGGTGAAAATAAAAGATTGTTTATAAAGCCCGAGAAGACGACATGACAATAGATGACGGTGATGGCCCGAGAGTTCGCTAGCGTTCAGCCGAACGAGCCATGCATCGGCCGAATCCGAACCAAATTCGTATTTACCGCCACAGATTTAAAGTTCATTAATTTAGAGACACTGCCAAAACATGTGACTTTAAGAAGATGATTATGAAAAGTGGGGGCGTGATGTGCGAGAGAGAGCGAGGATCGGGCACGAGCGAGAGGTACGCGAGCTTAGGGTCACAAGCGTGATGTCAGGTCAGCCACTTTTGCACCTCGCCATAACAACGCGTCTCAAATTATTATGGACGTTTGATAAGTGTTGGGAGATTGCCGCGTCTTGGTACTTTACGATGTTAATTACGTGTTTACGTTGCCGACAGACTGTTGACATATCGCAAAAGCGTTTCGATGGATTCACTTCGACGGCTCGAAATGACATCGAACTTTACGCTTTCGTCGATCGGCGGTGTACAAGAAACCAATAATTCCTTGTAAGCGAGTAGGTATGTCAAGATCACAATTGGGTCGGTGATATTTAATACGCTTTGCTATGTCGGTAGGATATTATTGAAAAAGAATTTCGTCTGAAAAACATTGATTAAACTGTAATATGTTATCATGCTTTTATTTCAAGGAGCACCCTGAAATAGCCACAATAAAATGATATTTGCCTAATAACGATTTATAGTAATAAAAACGGTTATGACGTCGGCCAATAAAGTCCCGAATTGCTTTGCGTTTTAAAATAACTAGATTAAGGATAAAAGTCTCGAGCTGGCCGACTGGGCGAACTGTAAAGACGGTTGCTTAATGCTTCTTAATGTGTATTTTATGTTCGTTACACAAGACGCTAACAGTTTTACATCGGTCTAAGCGATCTCTATCTGGAGTTATTAAATCCTCTGATGTTCCGAAACATCAAATTATGAATGAGGAATAAATCAACAGGGGCGGTCGTAAAACGCTTTATGTTTTGTTCTGGCGGTCGGTGAGATTACTCTTTTAAATTGCCCCAGATCTGGCTTTGCAAATGTATGGTATGATTTTAGTGGTGGTTAATACTGGTCGGCTATAAAACGCCATCTTTACATGTTGCTTCGATTAGTCGGTGATAACTTAATCCTGTGGCTTTCTTTGTGTACTCCAATGAGGTTTGTTTTTTATAATTAATTATTTCAAGACTTTACGTATAATATGAGACTTGCAAAGCTACTACATATGCGCGCAGTAAGGAGGGGTGTAAGTCTTGGCAACCAACTTAGTCTAACGTACGTCATACATTGTGTGCTATGCGATTTGGTTATTAATACCTTTGCCATATTTTACCATATATGAATATGCTTTTATACTACGATCAATAGATAGTCATATAATATGGTAAATGCATTAGCACCTAATGAAACATCATGATCGTAATAGTGTTAGGGGTACAGCGGAAGTATGATAAATGTAGCGCGGATGACTGGCGCGATGTCCCGGCTTCGATTCCTGATTGATATGACATTATAAAAGGGATTTCTGGTGTGAAAATATTGTAATTTAATTATCTTACCGTTTAAATAGTTTCTTATTGAATTTTGTTTACTCACAATTAAACAAAAGTTATTATAATGATTATACAGTACCTATGACTAAAACAAATCTATAGAGATCAAATACTTATTGATTAAAGATTATTTTATAGAAAAAGAGAGTTTCCATACAAAATTGGAATAATACTTATTCTGTAGATTCCATACACGTTGTAATATGGCAACAAGATGCAAATGTTCAGTTGTAAATAAAAAATGCTTGTCCGATTTGAAATTCACCGGATTGATTAACCGTCCAACATTACCATAGCAAGACGGAAAAGAAACGACTAAAACTTATTTTCTTAAACATACAAACAATTGGACGATGGATAAAAAAGTTCGTGATCAAACCTGAACGAATACAATGACAACTGCATACTGAATCAATCACAAAAAACGGAATCCGAACAAAAACAACAATTAAAAGTGAGCCTCGGCCGCCTAAAGAAATTTTTAGAATTCGTTGGCGAAGCCTCCATTTTGTTTTTTACTATTAAAAGGTCCTACACGTGTCTCGGGTTGTCGTCTTTATTGGTTTAGCCCAATTAATGGCGTCTAATATCGTTAATTCTCGGAACGGGTTGAGGATAATAAATTACGAATTTATTCCCGACAGGCTTTATGAACAACAGACCGCGGGACTATGTATGTATTTTAAATTGTTATTAAATTATATACAAAGATGGTATAAGTAAATAATTTATATAGCTATTACTTATATGTACCTAGGTAGAATAACAAATAAAACCACTATCCTATAGTAAAATACTCACAAGGTAAGAACTAGTAAATTACAGTAAGTTTATCTCATCATATTTTCTATTTCAAAATTATTTCAGTATTTGAACTAAATATTTTATTACAGAATAATATTTAATTTTTAATTTACAACATTTAAATATTCATCAATAACAAAATGTTACCAAGGTATTAAATATTAATAAAAATGTCGATCTGTCTACATTTATTGAGAATCGTTGAACTAGAAAAGTATTTTTTATATTCCCTGAGTAATGGTTGGTACCAACAAGGGGCAGATACTATTAAGATTATATTTTAAGTCGACGTTATTAGGAATGGCATTGCGTGGGCCCCCGTAATGGCAGTTTTCATGTCGTTGCTGATCAATCAGTCCATCGGTACTATTATCATTGGTCCTATTTGCAAATGTTCGATCGATATGAACTATAAATGAAGGACCCAACTGAATACTTGCATGTCCTAATAATCGGATACGGTATTATTATATTACATTACATCAAATTATTAAATTATTGCTTATTTATTAAGCTTGGACAATATAGGTAAATAAGAACGACACTGATAGGTATCTAATTATTTTGTTATAAAAAACATCTGCTCTATTCCACAGTCAACGACTATTTCCCACACAGACATAGAAGAACACGGAAGTGAGTCAGAGTCGAATTTTATCAGCAATCAATCTTACAATTTGTGTCAATTAGTTGGGTATTGGTTATTCTGGGTCATCTCGTTAAATATAACCCTATAGAGTAGGAGATTACCATCAGAAACATCTCGTATTCGCTAATTTGGCTTTTTTTATTTAGAACTAACAAATTGGATATTTGACGTCAGTGATAAAATGATCTTAATTTTGACATTGGTTGTTGATTATTGTACCTATAGGTATAGTATGTGTACATTTGATTATCTTTGGTCTTATTTGATCCTATTTGCGCAGGATCGATATATGGCGCGCGTTTGACACACAGCGCTCGCTGCATTCTATGTAAAATATGAAAGACTCGCTTGCTTCTGCACACATGAAGTGAATGTGGCGCTGCCATGGATCTGGCATTTTGGTTAATAGTAAATGGAAATAAACAAACAAAAAAGGTGTTTTACACGGTCAGACTTAACAAAATTTTGTTTTGTAATATTACATATTGTTTGGATACAGTAGGAAAGGAAGCTATTAGGATATAGATTTATCTTAAAACCTAATAAAGTCATTAAACTTGAAAATAAAATAGTGATTGATATATTATACAATTTAAATTCAACGTACAAAATTATTGAATAAAATTTAACAAAAATTAAAGAACATAAAATATGCTATCTGTACCCATTCCTTTTACCTCACGTAACCAAATCACATTACGCACGTGTCTGCGAGGCGAATGGCGTATCCATTTTAAAGCGTGCGGCTGTACATTCGCACATCCTTTATATTGGTCATTCCGCAGATATAAAGCCGGTCCGCTATACTGATTGAGTTATGGCCGCCCCACACCTGATTAATGCGACATCCCGCACTGACGCGCTATTGTCCGCGCGATCTGCATCCAATGAGGGAACGAGATCGGTCAACAATGTGTAGCATCAGCATTTGTCCGTATACATTGTGTATCTTTCGCTTTCGAATGCATTATGCGTTGAATTTTAGTTCTTAGAAAGACTAATGAAAACCCACCACTAACGTGGTCTCGGACTGCGGGCAGATTGATTACCCACTGATCAAATCAATACTATTAGGTATAAACTCGAGTACCTACCTACATATATTCAGCATGGGTTGGTCACTAAAGTATATACCCGGAGAAGTATGCTCCAGGCTTTCCGCAATTATAGAAGAGGCCCACATCCAGCGGTGGGCGTAAATAAAATTACAGCCAAGCCAGAAACGTGTATGAAAAATGTTTCCAATAATATTATATTAGTGCGTCATATTTACCTCGCGAGTAATGTAGATACACTTGGTGACAAAAGTGCTGAAAATGTCAAAAATATTCCATTGTTGTATATATCTACCACTACATTACATTTGGTATGAAAGGAAAAAGTTAAAATCATAATATTTATTTCAATAGTGGCGAAACGGCTCGTTGGTTGAGTCGGCTTTCTACGCCACGTTTATTAAGTGAAGAAAAGAAAATGTACACAAGTTTTTACAAGATCATCGCGAGTTTTTATCACATAAATTCAAGCTGAATTATGACCGGAGCGAATCAATAAAACAGGTTAGCGTTGCCCAAACAGGGCGACGTTTTCCTTAAACAAACGAAAACAAATGAATTTTCAAAGGGCAAAAATATAAAACGATAAGAGGATTAGGTGGAACGGAGATGACATTGGAAATTAAGGCTGTTTTCTTTTGTAATTTCCCCCTTCTCACCCTCTGGCGGACGTTAAAAATGTATGTTTTACCCCTCGCCATCGGACAGGGAGGCTGCGCGGGTAATTTCAGTATATAATCGTGTTTACGCGATTTTAACTGTAAGAAAATTATGTGATGTTGCGGGGATGCGTATGGAACTTTGGAAAGCGTTACAGGTCGTTAACATACAAGCTTTGAAATTTATTTAACATTATAAAGTAGTAATTATTAATGCTATTCTTTCAGTGTTCCTCGCTGACTATTTCTGGGTTTGTTCAGAAAGATTGTATACAAATTTACATTAAGAACTATATGTAGTCGAGACTAGACTTTTAAAATTCTCTTGATAACGAGGTGTAGGCGAGATAAAACCTTTAAGTATGAGTATATTTAATCACATATAAAACAGGATCTCATAATCTTCTTCTGAAATTAGAAAATATTATAGAATACAATTACTATTTGTTACAGATGCATATTGAATATTTAATGTAAGTAGGTATCTACTCGTAGTTATTTGTGATACTACTATTTTACTAAATTGGATTAAATATTTTAAGTTTTGATATTGTATTAATTTTCCTAACAGCAAAAAGAATACAATATTTAAAAATAGTAGGAACATTACAAAAGTATGTAGGTGTATATGTATTTGTTAATAATTTCAGTGAAGGTAGTCTTGTATTGTCTTTATTTATGTCGATCACAGACATTTAGACAGAGTATAAACGTACTAAACAGTATAAACGCGCCCCCGTTTGCTGTGTAATAAAAAGCTAAACAAGATATTAAGCGTTTAAATACCGGCATTTGAGTTGCGGTTTTGCGACTCGAGAATCGCATGCCGAAATATCTGGCGACGCGTTCCTTCCCCCGCGGGGTAATTAAACCGACGCGCGGGTAAAAAGTCGCGAGCGGCCCGCGCTCGACAATCGCGTTTTTGTTTGTCGAAAAGCCGCGACACGATCGCGACGCCGCAATAAATTAAATTGGGACTGGACACCGCTCCATACGAGTTAAATAAAAACATTAAAGATTGGTCGAAAATAATCACCAGGAAAAAGCCAATACGCGACTACGACGTATGGCGTAGACGGCTCACTACTAGCATATTGGAGTTGCATTCAAAATATTTCCTTACACAGAATAAGTAATAAAAATCTCCCAAAAATTACCGCGCGGAATTATTTTCTTAAATTCTTCTCTTTGAGCATCGATCTTCCATAATTTCCTTCTTTAATTGGATTTAATTAATTTATTTTAATAATTGATTTCCTTCTTTAATGTCGACTAACTAATATCTACCTACATTATTGGTTGAAAGTATTTAATTATACTGGATTATATAAATAGATAAATTATTTAAATGACAAAATTATTTTTCTTATTAAAAGTTGTTATAACCATTATGCCTATTCATAACGCCTGAATCCAATTATAGGTAAGCCTCTATCTCAAGTCAATCACAGAGTATTGTTCTACGAATATAAACAAATTCAAACGCTCACCGTTAACCAAATGGTAAGCGGTAGATAAAGTTAAGTAATTGTGAACCCTTCAGATGGAATGGAATCCTATCACCTCTATTATTAATATCATCTCAGGAAATCGGCAAATCTACGCGCCAATATCACATGGCTTATATGAATAGTTCGTCCGCGTCTCTGCATATCCAGATGAGAATTTCTAATACGCCGACACCAGCAGAATATTAAAACATACATACTTCGAATGCAATCTCGTTTCATATTGCAACTGTAGAATTCAATAAATATTTTCCACGGTACATTTCACTGAAACCCTTTTATACGAATGTCGCATTTTACACCTTAAATATACATATGTATGCGTATTATATTTACCATATACTTAAGAATAATAAATATGCATATTTTTACGAGTTCTAATTTATTTCGTGTTTGTCTTTAACCTATTTCTCTAACAATAAACTAAACAAGTAATAGAACGACACGACAAAGGCTTAAGTTGGAACGGAATTAGATGGAAACGTAAATCGAAGGAGCGCACGTGTCGAGTCTGGTCGGGGCGCGGAATTAGTATTCGAAAATGCAATTTCAGTGCTGTATTTCAGGCGGTCGTATGTGGGGCCGAGGGGGGCTGAGTACATATTCATCTTGTTAGGTATGCGCCCGGATGCGCCAGCTACGGCAAACACAATAAGAGCCTTCTTGCCTTCTTTCTTACCCCCTTTCACCCACCCTCGCTCTTATGGAGAACTTATTAGACCTCGGCCCGCCGGGAATCCTTTTCCTTCGGTAAATATTTGAGGGAGAAATTAAAATTTGACAGCGGCCGCTCTTAGAGTAACGGACGGCTTTGGAGTCTATTCTGTATGCTCGTACGTGATACTTGAGGCGTAAAATCAAATTTAAATAGAGTTTGGACAGTTTAGCGTGCAAGTTCACGTCGCTTGTGGACGCTACATATTAAATTTTCGCTGTTACATTTCATACATATGTAAACTAACTGAATTGATATAACGCGGATCTTCCGTATGCTTTATGTAGAAAAATAATTGATATTTACATAGATACTTTTCATCCTTACATCACAGTAGGCATGTAATGAAATGATTCTTGTTTATGGAAGAAAAGGTTTTTTTGTATGTTTGTCATAGCATCCTGATTTACGATATGTAATGCAAATTGCCACAAAAATATTTCTTTATAGATAATGAGCGTGCAGTTTTTTTATTTTTAAACTGAACGTCAAAACTTGCCAATTTAAACAAGAGTGTTCCGTACACAAGAGTGCGACGGCGAAAGCAACAAACAATAATTCACACGTAAAACCAATGTAGTGAAAAATGGGGAGGCCGGGGACGTGCGCCGCATTCAGCGAAGCGCCCTGTAACAAATGAGCGTGTTTCTTCCGTGCTGTGTTACACGCGTGTATCTATGTAAACGTGTAAATAAGGAACATCACATATTGTAATAAAAATAAATAATTTCGCAGTTATCTTGTAACACAGAATTAACAACATATAGGTAGGTATAAATAAATAAATAACTGGGTACAATTACACACACGGCTGTATGATCCCAAATTAGGCGATTTAATGCCTGTGTTATGGTGACCGGACGGCTGATAAACATACATATATACATACGATATAGTACTTATACACATAGATATTTTTATTACGACCAGACAGAACAACCAAATGTGCTCATACAGACAAATGTTTGTCCTGGGTGGGAATCGAACCCACGATCTCCGGTTTTGCAGTCAGGG
>DWGJ01002696.1:0-15068 GCA_018246895.1 Aspitha aspitha aspitha | reverse complement strand
ACCATAACACAGGCATTAAATTGCCTAATTTGGGATCAGACAGCCGTGTGTGGAAATGTCCCCAGTTATTTATTTATATTTATTATTAAAATTACAGGAGTTGGTCTACTTCATTAAATCCATGTGTAGGGCAAGTTCGAGTGACTATATATCATTCATAAATTGGAGCTGTCATTCCTATAACTTGTTTCGGCTTATATAACTTTGTAGTTTATCACCAGACAATAATGACAGTGGAAATTAATTACCAGGGTATTTTAACTATTCCAGGTGCTTTAATATCTGTTATTCAATTCCAGGTATCTCAGTGATCCGCGTCCAGTCGTCAGAGAGAGCTGTGAAGTTGCTCTCGACATGTCGGAGTATGAAAATAGTCCGGAGTTTCAATATGCTAACACATTACTTACTGTTGAGGCTTAATGAAGTGTAAACAGTATAATATTAATATTTTATCTAATAGAATTATTTTAGTATTGTTTTGCAGTATGCAGACTACTGCAGTTTATAAGCATTCCCATCATATACCAAATGTTTGGCTGTCCAGTTGGGATTTGGAGGAATGTGATGGAATTTTAAAGACCCGAAGTGTCTTGTTATGTAGTATTAAAAAATATTGTCATAAAATAAAAATGAATTTAATATATTGCTGCTGCTGAATGATTTCATTATGGTTTAAATTCACTCTCAGAAATAAATCTTGTTTGTATGTCTTTATAAGTATTATTGGAATATACAAGAATAATGAAGTTCGCAGTAATTTTGGAATCATTAAACAAATGTTTGTTTTGAATGTGTTTACTATTGAGAATTCTATAATATTCTGATTGAAACTTTGTTTTTTGTTACAAGGAATACAGCGGTCGTCTTTATCTGTATGTATACTGTTTATATTTAAAACGTAGGTTGTACTCAAATGTACTATGATTGAAACGATATCTTATGTCGTGTCGTATCCGGAGGAAAATTGCAATTATTGCCAATCCTTTCTCTGTGGATGATTATGGCAACAGCGACAAGTTATCGGAGCGATATAACGTTAAATTTAAACATAGCAACACTGCATAAGAGTCTTTTACTAACTTATCTATTCTAAAGTTGTTGCATTAGAACACATACTAGATATTACAAAACAATTGTTACAAATTGCAGTATTTTACGAATAAATTTATATTTTGTTATAAAGAGCCCATTTTATTTCATTGCATATCCTTTAAAGCTAATTAACAGTAATAAAGTTTTTTCACCAACGCGTACCGAGAGGTTGTTTTATTTTACGCTCCTTGTGTGCACAGTATGACATTAATTTTCAAATAGTTTTAACGGAAATCGTCTCCAGGTTATAGAGGGCGTGTAGATAGACACTGGTTATTCTCTCCTCTATTCTAATTATCTTATACATTTTTATTCCAGTAATTCAACACAAATTGCATTATTCCAGGTTAGTCCTTTAGAATGATGGGCAAGAGTTTATCGGCTGTAGTGCCCATTTACCATAAGTTGCCAGTCCGTTTAAAAAAAAAACAACGACAAAAGTCACAAAACCAAAAAAATGTTCTGAAGTACACAGTAGGTACAACAGCATTATGATTTGTTACCGTGATTGCGTCATCGGAGATCATAAAATAATGTTAATGTATTTCAGCAATGAACTGTGTTATACATATTTACATTATAACTGCTTTGTTATCGTATATATCGAATTGACTCTACACTGTTATGTAAACCAATTATTTGTTATGCAAATGAAGCGAAAAATATACTGTGGCTGTCTAGTTGTTGGTTTGGTTATATTTCCCGTTGCGGTAAGTTGATTATTATTCTCGAATAATTAGCATGTTTCTATTTTCTATGAGGTTTGTTTACGTATTGGAATTAGTGAACTATCGAGGAGTAGGTAGGTAGTTTCGAATCGAGAACGAATAAACCAGTATCTACCAATCCATAAGTAAGTGTTATATATAAAAAATGCAAACTTGACTTAATACGTTTTCTTTCATGAAGTTTTCAGCCATGTTGGAAGCGGAGCAGACGTCGTTTTTGGGTTTCACACACGAGATTCCCATAAGCGGTTCTACGTTGGAGTTGATTGAACAGCTTCATGACGCAGTGTGGGAACAGGCGTGTGCGACGCTACTTCGACTCATACGACACACCTTAAAAGAGATGTCTCCATTATAGAATGAAAACACATAGATGGTTATAAAACATATAGATTCGTGTGGTCAAAAAGAATTCATCCACACAGTAGGAAACTGCTGATAGAAACATAAATATTTTTAATGTTATCTTAATAAAAGTAAGTAGTGGTATTTACAATTTGCGAAGTTTGTAAAATAAAAAAGAAATATTTAAGTGGTATTAAATGTGCACCAACTTTAATTTAGGTTAGGCATGCGCGCCTAAAAATAAAATTTCACAACAAAAAGGTTTTTAGTCGCCAACAATAGCATAAAAACGTCGTCCCAATTATTCCAAAAAAGGACGAGTGGAATAATTTTCTTTACCATTACCTATGACGTAAAATGTACTTTTTGAAACCTAATCGAGTATTGGATTGGTAGGTAATTGATATGGCAATTTTTTTCATGTCCAAGTTAGGCGAGTGTTAGATATTTTTGAATTTCGAACTCAAAACACTAAACTTGGAATGCTTCATACTAAACTAAGCTTAAGAAAGTAGGTATTTATGGTTTATTGATTTGGAAAAAATGTCTGTCATTGAAAAAAACCCAAGTTCTGGAAAATAAAATCATTTCATATCACAAGTTATCAAGAAGTCATTTACTTGCACTTGCTTCCTTAACTCAGTGAATCTAACATTTTATCAGTTAATTAAGTCCAGTACCAGTTTTATTTAAAATCCAAGACTGTTTTAAATGTTCACGTTACCTTTAATAACGAATATATTTGGTGTTATTTTTACGGCGAGTATCCCACTTGTTGCACAGCAGGTAAATATCCGTGAAGAAGGTTGACATCGCGGAAATTCACATTACCTACGAGTACATAATATCGCGCCGTCTGTTCACACGAGCGGGCGAAACTCCTTTTTTCTGACAGCCGACTTAATATTTTTTTTTGGCCATTTTTTTTTAATTTTCATGTTCCATTATTCTATCATGCCAGTTGCAACATAAATAATTTCCCGCTAAAATTTATTATTGAATACTTTGTTATCACATATTATGCTTATACCTATGTAAGAGGTATATAACCTATTTTCATTTTATTTACTTAAATTGGTATGTCCATCACCAAGTGTTACGAAAAAAAGTTGTTGTTGTTGTTGAAAGAATGTTGTAAGCATTCAGTAATTAATTCACTTTCTGAAGCAGGCGGTACCTATTGAAGTTTTTGTGTGATATTGCTTTGGGTAATGGCTACGTACCGGATATTCTCAAGTTTCATGCAAACAAAAACAAAACCTTGAATCTGGCTGAGATCTGCCCAAAGTGTGGAGCTGTTTCCGAGTCCGCAATTTAATTAACATCCAACAAAGACAGTTGTTACAATGGACTCATAATTAGAATAACTCTGTACCCCTCTCGAGGATATTACGTCTGTGTGCTTTTCTTATTAAATTCGAAACGTTCCCTCTATATGGCGAAAACGTGACACACATTATTGCGTCTTAATTATAATTGTATTGAATGTGCCTATTCGTTTTGGGACTTTGGCGAGTATATTTAAAAATTTGCTACAACAATTTTAATATAATTAAATTGGTTACGTAGGTACGTATCTTACACGAAACAAAAAGCCTCTTTATAAATACTTTAACCGTGATAATCGTTAGTTTACTTTGTGATATAATATATTTGCGTTACATTCCGCCAAACTATTTAAAAATATGTGTTACAAATACATTATTGAAAGTGCGAAAAGGTAACATAACCAAAAATACACAAAAGATTAATTAATATTTATCATACAATTAATCGCGAATTCCTCTTATGACGGGATGCAATTAATTCTTTTTAATCGCGTTGTCATTTTTAAATGAATTCGTTTGAATATTTGCCGATATTTTAAGTTCAACTACGTTAATGTTATTTGTAATGTACATATTGTATTATATTTATGTACGTTATAAAACCTTTGAAGGACCGCTAATTGCTAGCTATTTTCATTGAATGCGAGACGGTAAAGTGTCTACGCTTCGAATTAGCTAAATGTACACACGGAATGGGTTGAAACAAAGAAAAAGCGCTAACTCATTATTCGCAGCAGTGGTTCAGTAATTAGGCAATTACTTAAGCGTCTGCGGCTTCGAAGCCTTTCTGAGGAGCTGTTGGAATACTTGTTGCCGATGTAAAGGGTTTCCGTAGCGTTATCGATTTATTAATATATAAAGACATTTGTTTTAATCCTTTCTTATCTTAATAACATTGTTTTGAAAGCATTTTTCCTTAGAAATTTAAAAAGGTTAATTATTAATTATTAATTATTTTATTTTGTAGATACTAATTATTTTTACGCCTCTTTATTTAATTTAAGTTTCCATTTAGGATGTGTTTTCCCTTTTATTTCACCTAATACTTAAGTTTTATAATATTTGTAGGTATGTATATTTAATACCCCCTGTATGAAACATACAGTGGTGGCGACACAAGATTGTGATGATGTTCATAGCAAATCGGAATTTGATTTAAATCATGGTAATAGTGGGCATGTTAGATGCGTCGACAATAATATATTGCGACTGCATGTAATGCAAAGTAATCTTCTTAGCTATAAATATGTTCGCATCCTTTGACGGTTCGTTGCAGTCTAACGATTCCTTGAGAACATACGGCTGAGCAGACCGGTCTTCTACAACGCGTTTTATGAGTTTACATACATATATTTGGAAGAAGATGTTTTGCTTAATTAACACTATTGCAGAATTTAAAGGAAGGAAAGGAGGAATAAAAGGCAGAAAAAATTTAATTCGTGACTTGTGACGGAAAATTGTAGCGCGGGGAATTAAACACCTCTCTGGCAACACTGAGCGAACAGGGAGTCGGGTTCGGCGGTCGGCTCGAGTGCGTCGGATGCCGAGGAAATTAACAGATTTCCGAATAAAAGAACTGAGTTGTGTTAAAAAATGCAATATGATCGGTCTGCACTATGGCGTTTTGTTATACTAGTTGTTTGCGATTCTGTACATAACCCTGTTCTGTAAGTTTCCTGCAGCACGTCTGTTGTTCCGAGCCGTTGAGCAGTAGCAACGAGAACGGTATTATACGTCATTATGTATTCATGCCATAACGTAATCATGCCCTAAAGACATTAGTTTCATTCGATTTAATATCATCCTATATAAATATAGGTATTACAGAAAATGTGAATTTTTTTGCATAATGCCATATTTTAAATTTTTTTTGGTAAAAAACGTGGAACTCGAAAGGTTTTTTATTACAAATTTACTCGTAGTATCCACAGTGGGGATACAGATATTGTTCGTATTTATATTATTAATTTGATTGTTCTTTGATACAGTTTTGTAGCTACGTTTCTTATTCTACAATTTCCTATTTTGGTTATAAGATTGTGATTATTTCTGGCTTAGTCTATATCTTTATATCTAATACATAGTCTATTAGTACCTATTACCTAATAAAATTGCTTACTCGTAGTAAGAAAATACGTGAAGTCTTATGTAACGAACTAGTACTTTGTAAACTTCACGAGCTTTTTACTTCGTCTATTAAGTAGATATTGCGTTTGGGTATAACGATAAGTCTGGCGCCGATGCATTTCAAACTCGGAATTCCATCTCATATCACGGTTCAACTGCACATTAAATTTTAAACGCGCAGACAGATTAAACATTAGTATTTGTTATACAGCTTACTTGTGGATGTATGTTGTCGATTCGAAACCTTTATTTAAATATGTTCTTTAATTTGAAGGGAGAGTTTACCCGTATCGACGGGATGAACATTAAATATTTGACAGTTACAAAATCAGTGACACAAAAATTGGCTTACGCTATTAATATATATGATGATGATTTTAACTGAACCACGGCAACGTGGGGTTTACTATTAGGATATAAATTAGTATTTCTAAAACAATTATAAGTAGTTACTTATATCATATAGGTACATGTACGAAGCACTGACAGTTGATATTTATTTAAGGCTAATGTTCCAGAAAATGACAGACTATCGTTCAGGCATATTAATCTTTTGTTGAATTTAGTCTCGTTTTCATTAATTCAAATTACTGGGTTCCATTTTGATCATCCGCGACCTTTTCAACAAAGCTGGCCAAACTGTAAATTCGGATCCCTTAAAATTGAATTCGAACGAATATTGAAAACAAGAAAGGCGAGACATTATTTGGCAGAGAATAGCTTTAATCAGTATACAAATTTATTTCTAATTCAAGATCTGATTATAAGCGTCTACTTGGAGCGGCGTCGATATTATATCTTGTTATATCCGATACAGAAAACAGAAAGGAACCGTTTCAGTAATCCAATGTTTTATTTATTTATATCCTCCTTGGGACTGCAGACAAGTAGGGAGCTGGTATTGAGGGTATTCGGGACAAGTCGCAGTCGCATCACACTGTCAGTCAAATTCTAGAAAGTACTCGTAGATACCAACTCTGGTTTTTCACAAATGGTTACTGCCGCTTGCACATATCTTCAACCAACCTCTAAAAACAATGTCGTAAAGGACTGTTATTGTGAATTGAGTTGATAATAAATGTCAGTAAGAATTACTTGGTGAGTATTCATTAATAACAAGATTGCAGGAATAGGACTGTTAGTAATATTAGTCAAGTTAGTACGTACTTGCAAGTATAAATGCAGTGTTAGTTAGTGCCTGACCTATTAGAGGTCTGCCCTATTAGACATTTTGTAATTATGTTGTTTTATTTCTATTTCCTTTATAAAAAATATCTTTCTGAGGTGTGTCCAGTCTGCCAATCTGCATTTGGCCAGCGTGGTAGACCAAATCCGAGAATCTGCTCCTTAGACCGGTGTCTAGCAGTGGACCAACGGACCAATTGAAGAGGCGACAGAACAGATTTCTATGGCGACAGTACTGGATGCTGTATGTTTAAGGGTATCAGGCAATGCTTGTGTGCGTTTAGCATGCCTCTCCTAGGAAGACGGTGTAACATCAGCCAGAGGAAAGCATACAATAAGCACATATGCTACAATTGGCACTCGATGTAAAATGCAATATCAAATATAAATATGTTTGGCGCAAACACTGACATTCTTCTGTTTCATTTTGTAGACGTCGCTGCAGTAAACAAGCACAGTAATGATATGTTTAGATGAGACTACGTTGTTATGACAGCTTTGAGCCAAGATCTCTTTATAGTTTCTTTTATAAAATAACCCAGTTAATGAACTTCATTTGGGTTACAAAACAAGTATGTAGTCTACGCGGGCACGACTAGACATTGCAGACAAAATACTATGCTTCTAAATAATATATCTACTCGTAGATCAAAAACTTGTGAAAGAACAACTTGTGCAAAATATCTGATAAATAATCTTATACGAAATAACTGTTTAATTCAAATCACTCGTGAGAACGTGGCACAAGCTATAGTTCTGTCATCTCAAATTAAATGTCTTACAAATGTACGTACGTATTACTCTTGTACTAGATTAAACGTGCAATAAAGTATAAATAAATAGAACAATACGATATATTTATGGTTCACAAGGCTGAGTTAGCGCAATAACGCAATATAATTTAATAAACCCGTAACCAAATCTATTATTACTGATATTTTTCTGTGACAGACTGGTATGGAAGTTACGTGATGCTGTATTATACCCACACTTTGAATTATCTCATACTCAGCCGTATCCTTCTCCAATATTTGTTCACGTTGAACCATGAAAGGAGCGTGTTTTTATGTGTGTTCACAGTCATCGTCGCCTATAATATGGAGTCAATGACCTCTTCATATACCAATATACATTGTTCAGTGATATATTTTCCTCTTACTCCCTAATATGTTTTTGCTACCCTCATAATCTTCTGTAGCAAATAAGTTACGATACGGTGAAATGTTTATTTATTGTTTATTGTATTACATATTACTTCCTTTCGTAGATTAGTGACTTGTTAGCAGAAATATCACGGTCTCGTCGGTGCTTGCTGCTAAGCGGCACCTCTTGCAATTTTATGCTGCTGTTTGATGAGCGTTACAAATATATATTTTGCAGTTGGAAAATTATATGATAAATATGTACCAATCTAAAATGATGTATACAGTTTTAAGAGATATTGAAAATTTGGCTTTGAATATCAGAAAATGGTTTTGTTTATAGCAAACTGTGGTAAAATCATCAAGGATTTCGGTGGAAAAACAGAGAGAGTTTTCATATTTAATTATGAGGCATCAAGGTTAACCTTATTAACATCAAAGTCAATGGTAGCTGTTTATTTACGTAATTCAAAACACTCCTATTAGAATAGATTAACTCACTAATTGCTTCTGTTTTTATATAAAGAACTCATTATGAGCGTTTGTTTATTTTGTATATTATTCTAATAAATAATATTTCGTTGTTACGTTATATTATCTACACGTTTGCGTTACTTTCTTATGTTTGTTTTTTTCATTTTAAACTCAAAATTACCAAAAAAATTGGTACATGATCAAATTCCATCAACAAATCCATGCTGAGAATTAACTTCAGTGAAAAATCTTCACTCACAGAGGTTCCGACATGTTGTAATACCTATCACTATCCATCACCTTACAATTATTATTGCCTCGTTAGAGTAAGAGTAATTTTTAAGTAAAAAACAGTAAAATTTATTACCTAAAAAACAACAAAGTCAAACAGCTGCAACAAAGTGTATTTAAAGTAAATGAATGATTAAAGTTGTGGATGCGTTAGTAATATGTCACAGAAAGTACTCTCAGAATGCCACGAGTCCAGACAAACGTGCGTAGAGGCAGAGGTCGACTGATATTAAGGGTCGGGCTTTCTTAATTACAGAGATAGGGTCGCGAAATTTATTAACTCTGCGATGACTATCTCTTGTACATATAAGCGTTATTGTACCGTACAGCAAGATTAGAACAGTTGAGTGCTTAATTACATAAGTTATTGTCGTTCTGCGACGCGTACAATCGATATTGTGTTAGCCGTTTTCATCCCGCTTTGCTCACCTTTGTACCACGATAATGTTTTTTACATTTTTTTTAAAATTCTCAAACTCGTATTTTATTTGAACGTTATTCTAGTAATCTATGGAATAACTAGGCAGTGTTTTTAGAAAATAGTTTCAGAACTGTTTATTGTTCTATGTAGTTATTATGGGTACGTTCGTAGTATATAAGTCGATTGCCTCTCGTGTCTTGTGGTTAGAGAACCCAGTAAAACATATATGTGTGATGATCACATTTGTCTCTGGGTGTAATAAATATACATATAAATAAGTATTATGTAGTAAGTATGAATCGCTGAATGTGCTGTCGAAATAATAATAATTAATAAATAAACATGAATCATTTATCAAACGGCTTAAAGTGATGACAAATACAACAACGAACTATCTATCATATGGCATACCTTCCGCTAGGCCCTCAGATGATATATTATATACTTGAGCCCAGTTCGTGATACTTCAAAAGTACGAACACATTGATAACAACTTTATAACGTTCTATTATATGCGGGACCGCAATATACTGGAGCCGTTTATAAATCCTTAATATTCTGAACGGTTTATATCGGCTTAAACATCAAACGAGCTATGGAGAGTTCATTGGAGACATTTCGTGTAATAATTGCTGCATATTACTTTATATGGCTAAGCCTTCCAAAGTTATGTGGGTAGTTTAATGCTGTGTTAAAATTCAGTTTTATTACCTCATTTCGACGGTACGAGGTTTTCATGGCTTGTAATATTTCACTTAATGACCGCGCCTGTTAAATGTAAAGCGCTACTCAGAACAAGTTTATAACTTATCAATGAATATAAAATTTATATTCACTATAGCTATTTTTAACGATTTCCTGACGCCTTTGAAATGATAGTTTTGTCTCGAAATCTTCACTTTGAAATATTCAGTAATCAATTTCATCGAATATGTGTAAAAACCGTTACTAATAATTCATAATCGTTTTTCTTTTCATTTATTTTACAATTGCGATACATTTTTTTTTCAGTTATGAACAGTTGAGAGATTCGAAATGAGTTGGAAAGTTTTAAATGGGCTATCAAAGAATCCAGGGCCTTCTTTATTAAAATGAAACCGCGAAACAAAAAACAAAAAACAATTGTGAAACAATATGCAAGTAAAAAGTTTCCTTGTCAATATAGCGAGTGGTATGAGTCAAATTGTGTCGTCAGAATTTTTGTTATCTGTTGTACTCGTATAATGAAATATATTTATTTAAGTTGCTTATCTAAGTTGCGAAGCCCGAGCTGTCTATGATATCGATTAGATCTACAGTATGAAAAATCACATGGAAATGTTTCAATGTCTATTTTCTATTGTGATGAAGTCTATTAATAATCTTCGTTATTTTTATCTTGAACCAACGGAGCGTGAGGCTTTCTCCCTTTTTTCTTAATTGAAACTTTGCAACATTGATAGATCGTTTCCTCATGACTTAGCGCAATACTTGCTGCGAGCGGAGATATTTCTTTAGAGTTGTGCTCTTGATGACTCTATTAATTCTTTGTACCTTCCCATTGTGCTTTGATGCGATGAAATAAGAAAACGGCTAATATAACCCTTTTATCGTTTACAAGATCTACAGCTATATGAATCTTTCTGCCTACCCCGTAAGGGACCTGGCGTGACGATATGTATGTATGATGTAAGATGTACAGCTCTAAATGCAATTACCATTAATCACAACTCACAGCTGATTACGAAAAAGGACATGTTTTCGGAGATAACATTTTTGTTACAAACTTGTGGAGTATTGAAAGTAATCCGGACCTTACAGAGATAATCATCCATTAAAGTAAGCATTTGTTTTAGAAGATTTGTTTCATTATTATTTTTGTTTTTGTTTTTATTTTTGTTCATGTGTTATTTTTGTTCTCATTTGTTATACCCATACCTTTTTTCCTATTTTTTGCTAGATTGTTTTATATTATGTTTTGTCATCTGTATTTATATTATTTAATGTTTATTTTCTCATTTTGTAATTTGTAAACCGTGAATAAAGATTGTTTATTATTATTATTATTATTAAGAAATAATAAACAATCTATCTTCTTTCTTCTCATTTTTTGCTTCGCAAAGTAACAGACCTTACCTGTAAGTTAATTAAGTTATTGAACAGAATCCGTAATTTCATTAATGTCATCGTTCACAAACTGCTCTTAAATCAAGATTCGCGCGCGCCAATAACGAATGATTTCGTAATTTAGAGCCACCGGAAACTTCATTTGTTGAGAGATCTTTGTCAAAGGTTCTGATTCTCGTTGTACTATTGATTTTCCATCTCAATATTATTTGCTTTACCATATCCAAACACACCATGTGTTAGATAAATCAATGGAATATTTTTCTTCCTTATTCCCATAATTGTTTATGTAAGACGAAGGTTACTGGAAGTGCTTTGAAAATTAGTATGAAAAAAATATACATAATAAGTTTTATACGCATATGAAGATATTATACTAATTGGATTACGATCTGATATACCTATGTATATACAAATATGTACGTGAGTATTAGATACGCGGTTAAGAGAGAAAAACATAACAATTTAATCATTTATTAAATTTAAAAAATATACACACTGTTACATTATCAGATATATTATATTCAACGCGTTTTTCCTTCAGAAATGTATAATGAAATGTATATATATTTACGTATAAGGCAGTCAAATATGATGGATAATACTAAATAAGCATGAGCGTTTTCATATTTATGAAGCCAGAAGCTTTCAGGATGCTTAAAAGTTTTTGCTACGTCGATTGACAAATAATCTGTCTCCTTCCGCATCGTAACAGCAGGGTGAAGTAAGCCCTGACGCGGCTATGACGTTAATGGATTGCGGTCAATGCAAAATGACTCATTTGATTCAATATATGTTTGGAACACGCGTTACGATGTGCGGGAATTAACGTAACAAATTAATCTACGTGAACTAGATAAAGTGCTTCGCTTGCCGACAAGCAGTTTTTTTGTGTTGAAAAAAATAACTTATTTTCCCCTATTTTCTCACACGATATAACTGAAAGTTTCCTACGCGACTCATGCAGACCGTGTTGGCAAGATTGGTTAACTTGTGCTACATATACATACCTACTTACAGTAATGAGACAATTGTAATATGACTGTTTTGTTCTATGTCCGGGCGTAATAAAACTAATAAACATTATATTGCATGTATTATACGTATGTCTATCAGCTGTCCGGTTACCTAACACAGGCATTGCTTAGATTGGAGTCAACTAGCTGTGTGTAGAAATGTTCCAAATATTCAAAAAAATATTATCGACGATCCATAACACTTTGGATGTTTATAAAACTGATTAAGTAGTTAAAACATATTGCAATTCCAAATATATGTATGTATGTATAACTGGATCCACCGTTGTCGTCAAATATCAAGAGGTGCAATGTACAGTGTGCGATATGCTCATTACCTTCGGCAATTTTAGGAAAAGCTGTACTCAGCAGTGAGACATGGATTGTAACTAGAAATACGTTTGGCAATAAATCTTCGTAAATCCAACATATCAGAACAGCAGACGTAGCGCTACGCGGTGACGTAGCACTTTGTACGTTACGTAGCAAACGATAAATTTATTGTATTACCGTAGCCACCGAAAATCGTAGCATAGGTAGAGCGTTCTCGAGTCCACTGCTGATGAAGCGTAGCCACAATGTTGATTGACAGTCCGCGGTTTACGGGGCATGTCAAAAGTACTTAAAACACCCGGAATTTATCTCGTGAAGCTTAACAGTTACTGCATATGGTAGAAAATGTTTTCAACTACAACGTAAATAAGTCATTCCAGAACTAACAACATCTGTTGTTGTTTTAATTAAGATAAACTCAGGTAGGAAGTAATCTTTTTATATTGTCTTACATTGGACTGCGAGCTTATTTGACAGTAAAGTACTAAAATGTATATGTAAATGTTTCTTAAAGACACAGACATTTTGGCTTGAGCCTACCATTCTAAAATCTTACAGTTACTTTCTTGAGTTACAGGTAAATCCGATCGAAATCATATTGCATTGTTCTTGCAGGATTGAGCAAATTGGTTATATTAAGTTACGGGCGTAATAGATAACAAAGGCAGTGATGGCTATTGAGGCTTAAATTTGGGTTTTCTAGTGCATTAGCCTAGGGTTAGTATTATAACTTCTCAAACTATGAAATATTTTATGCCTTTTGAAATGTAATAGTAACTCGTCATAGCAGCAAATGAAAATGTTCGTAATAATGTTGAGGTCAATATGTAATGTACATGTATATCAAATCGCACTACAGCATCACGTGGACAATGAACTTACCCTTTCCTTTTTCAACTCTGGGTCCAACAACGACAGGATGAAAACGGTTCATGATGAATATGTACTATAAATAAAGACGCATTATTTTACATGTTTGTCAACGGACCGAACAGTCCCGTGCTGTCAAACGGATTTCACTGGACGTTTGATTGTAAATAGAAAAAGTTTCATTGCGAGTAACTTATTAAAAAAATTGATTTAAATTATCACGCTTTCCAACAGATCCTTAACAATCCTGCTCTTAATCAATCAAGTTTAAATTAACTCGATTATCTTTCGCCCCTGCTCATGTACGCAGGGTTATATTCAACTTATTTGAAATTTTGTCCGATAACTTTTGTCGAGAATTAAATTGAAAATTATAACTTTTACTGTCTATATTTAGTTTTTTTTATTTAGCCTGCCTTTTTAATGCTATGTTGTTAAAAATTCATACTAAATACTGTCTTTATGGCTGTTTTGCGGTGAGATTATAATAAATTAGACTACAGAAACGGCATATATTGTCCGTTAACATATAATACTCATTATTCATTCATCATTTGTATAAAATGATATGTGTTTATTTGTCTTTAGAAAGCGGTTATATTATTTTTACAGATTACATACAGATACAGATTTTTGCATTTGACCATTTTATACATAGGCGTAAATTTTCTGGTTAGAATTTTAAGTGATATAAGATATCGTTGCGACAACCGTGACGTAAAACAATTTAGTAATTTTGACTGTGAAAAATAAACTTCACATTTTAGCTGCAAAACTTTTCACAGTCGTGAAGCTATTGGTTGATTATGCATTTGTTATACAACTAGCAAGGTTGGTATTGAAATTTGCTAAATTCAATAGAGTCAAGAGTTTCTGTGGAGACACAAATAGGAAAAGAAAAAGTAGGTCAGATATGAAGTAAGGGCCGACCGCAAAGTTTTTATTGAAGGATATATGATACTTTCACAACTCAATAAGTTTTAAGGAGATCTTCGAGAAATTAGGAAATGAATAACAACGATTGCCTTACAATACTTATTCCGTTGTACTTTTAGTGATGGTGATTGTAATTAAAAGTTTTGTAAAGAGAATAAGTACGATCATGGATTGAAGCTGACGCAGGTAACCGCCATCCTGTATTTCCTGCGACATTTGTTGCATAAAAAAATTGACATGTTCTTTAGTCGGAGGCCTAAAACCTCTTTAGGTCGACACGCTAATGTAGAGAAGAGGAGATAGCCAAAAAATAAATGAGGCGAAGTACTTTTCAATACCTTTTTTTTTCTTTTACAAGAGTGTTGGGAATTTTTACTCACCGGCTTTTTTCTCTCGGTCTATGAAAGCATGAAGGGTGCTTAAAAGCGATAAATGATAACTATAGAAATGAATAAATAACGTTATCTTTTGAATCTCAATGTGCTTTATTGGCAATTCAGTTTTTGCAGTCCGCTGCAACGCAATATCTAACGTGGCGTGACAGATACCTTGAACAATTTATTTATTATTATTTAGTGTTTATGTTGTGAGGGAAATTTCAAATTAAAGCCACAACTGGAGAAATTTAAATTGTTGAAAAATGATCATTACTTTGTAAAAATCGAGACAGGTAA
>DWGJ01002695.1:0-15072 GCA_018246895.1 Aspitha aspitha aspitha | reverse complement strand
GTAAGATATTTCACGGGAAGTAGACTGAGTTGTACCAAGTTTTGCTTAAAATTATAGCCGTTCTGAATTAAGATGTACCCCACTTCGTAGAAGAAAAGAACATATATACTATATCTATTTTCGTGTTCTCATTTGACGTTAGTAAAAACACAATAATCATTAATACAAGCAATCATTAATACAATAATCTAAAGTGAATAAGTCAAAGTGTGTTTTCAAACTGGCACAGATTGTCAATGAAAGAAAAAATTAAAATGGAACAAAGTAATTCTGCCATTGTCCATAGTCCATACATGGTCAGGCGCTGAATAACACTCATTAAACGTATGATTACTACTCGTACGTTTCGTGTTGTTTCCCCAACGTAATTAGCGTTTTAATAAATAATTTATCTGACACAAAACATCGAATACATTTGTAATTCCTCCCTATAATTCGAGTGAATCTCATTAAATAAATTAAATATCAGCCGTGTGCATTTTACTGTTCTGATGTTTATTTGTTATTTTGCGTATCATTATTAATTGTATTGTTGAATTGATAAAATACATAATGGTCTACTTATATAAAGATATTAATCGTATATTATAATATCGTATTCATGATTTATGTTGGCTTCAGTTGTAAATGTTCGAACGTTAATTATTTTGCAGCAAAATATCCTCTGATGGTTCTAGTAATATCACTAGTGGTCAAAGTTATTAGCGTGTTTTCATAACTTGAATCGAATCCGGTCGGTGTAATTTGTTAGCGCAGCGAAAGTTTTATTCTCAACGCAAAGTTAACAAACACTTCAGTTAACGATTTATCTTCAGTGACTATTTGAAATTATTATTATTATCATTGTACCATGATGCCAGTTCCTCAACACGACAGGCAGAAAGCAACAAATGATTAATATAATAGGTGTATGTATTCTTAGAATTGTGAAGTGCATTTTCTTCCTCATTTTATTAATCTCATTAGGTACTATATTAAGATGTTCTTAAGAATACCCGTGTATTTTACAACTCACAGCAACCAATGCTAACAGTACTTTGCGAAACAAAAATGTAACAATAACCAAATCAAATTGTTTTCTAAATGCTTTCAGCGACTTAGACTTAAAAAAATTGTATAGAAATAATAAACGTGTATATCACATATCAAAATATTTAATGAACGGTAAATAATTGTTTTTGCCATTTCACGGCTCTAGAAATCATTGCTGTAACTTAAAATTATATTACACCAGTTTAACGACTGCTTAAAACAAACTCCGATCGTTAAACTCGAGATGAAAAACAAAAGACAATCTCCTGATAATTCATTCCAAATACCCGATCACCTCTGAAGTTATCGAGACGGAAACAAACATAAAACAACGTTCGTACAAGTGGAGGCGGTCAGCGCAATCGCTTGTACGGACGAAGTTTAAGTCCCGACGTGAAGTTCCATGAGCGTTTGCGGGCAGTTGCCGATTTGTCCTGACTGACTTATATTCCATGTTCTTCGTTATTTCATTCACTTTGTTAGTAATTTTTGTAGTATTTGACATGGTTATTATTAGACGGCGGATTTTGCAACCGTCTTAGAGGATATGATACTGAGAATGCTGTTTCGGGGCAAAACACTTAAGTGCTCACCGCAAATATAATATCACACATATATTATATTTGCGGATTGTTGGAAAACAAATTTGATACAGTACAAACTTTTAAAATATGTTACTTTTATGCCTATAACATTTTGTTAACACCCTATTACTAACTGAATTTTCACTAACGGAACCAATTAAAGCTTGGTTGCAAATATCTATAGGCGGCAGCATCCACCTACGAATGCTGCGTGCTTCTTTGTTACTTTCTTCGAACAAAAAAATGAAGTTAACATGCTGAAACATGTCAGCAATATAAACCTCACAAGTACAATTGAATTTCAGTGGAACAGAACGTTTGCATAAAATATGGAACCGTGGACTCCAAGAACAACTTATTCCATGCGGTCATCGCGACCGTTTCTGCTCCTGACAAAGTTTTTTGAGGACTTCACTAAGAGGTTTCCGATGTTCGCGAAATTCAACTTTGTGGTTAGCTGTTTGTATGACAAATGAAATGATCTCTGGCAAGTTTCCTTTGACAGGTAAGTATTCTTTCCTTTCATTGTACGAAATGAATTTAATTAAGGTACTATCTTTTGGACTGTTTTAGGTGTACTGTACATTTATGCAGTTACGTATTTTATCCGACTACATATCCATTGGTCCAATTTATACGTGTAAGTATAAAAGTAGAAAATTTAAAATGAACTATTCACTTACATAAATCATGAATATCATCAACATTCATGTCATTTTCTGTACAGTTTTGAAATTGTAAGCGAAATTGAAAACCATTTTCTGATAGGAGATCTATAAATCATATGCAGTACACATTTATCACGAATTGTTTAATTTTATTTTGCACAACACCGTGTGTTTCCACAGAAAGAGAAAAATAGTATTTCTAGCGCGCTTGTGGATAAAGGAATTCCTGGTGTAAACTAAATTTGACTTCATACACGTAGCTCGCTTAGCTTACGAACATTTTATGTCTTATGAACATGTTTAATTTATTTTTACATAATCTGTTCTCCTGTAATTGAAGAAGCATATATGATAAACTGTAATATTAGCATGTGAAGGGTATCCTTTGCTGGAGAACCTAATAAAATGAAATAAACAAACATTATTACTTAAGCAACTGATACATTAAGTGATTGCCCTTTCGTCGTCAATGTCGTTGTTGAGGTTTCTACAAACTTAAAACTTGCTACGTATACCATATTAAAAGTTTTAATAATTAACCACAGACGAACATTGTCCAATTACTAAATACTCTCTGTATGCAAATGAAAAGCGCATTTGATGAATAACTTTGAATTAAAACCAGACAGTCGCGCTGCGTTAGATGCAAATATTTACAATATTTATATGCTAATTCAAATATTCAGTTTTGTATGTAAATAATTTCATAATACCAACCGTGTTTGCGAAATGAAAGAATATTTTAATAACATAATTAAGGTTGCAATCAATACAACTTATACCTATCAAATGTAGGAACATTATTCGGCAGTATTTTTTTATAGACAGGTAGGTATATTACATTGGTTGCTATTTCATCAGGTATTCTGATAACCTGAGGAATACTCCAGTTATATGAGATATTTTGTAGTTATTATTAAAAAAAAAAGATACGTCAAAGAAATGAAACAAAATTACAATAATTGCAGTCAGGGGTTGCGTCTATTTCTGAACTAATCACGATGCTGGCACGTGTTCAGGTTTTTGCATCGGAAGTGTTCCGTGACATGAAAAAATGAACTTCGCTGATTCATAACACGGTGTACACTGAAAAAAACTACTATAAAACCCTCGTACATACATACATAATATAGTTGTGAACAAAAATAAGTAACTTTTTTACATAGTAAACAGTAGATTGTGACCACGCGGTTATTTATGTACAGACATATTTACAATCGAACTCACACTTAGTATCTGTCATGTTGCGAGAGCTCCTATCCAGCCATATTAGAAAGTTACTACACAAGAAAGTACTCTACTACTGCACAGTATGGAAAAGAAAATACTGGAAAAATTTAAAAGTGTCTAAATTTTCTCGTCCATTTTCGACCTAATCGCATTTCTGGCACGCATTCAAGTTTTTTATTCCGAATGTTCACTGACCTGGTAGCACTCAGAAATACTTATGAAGTTATGCTTAGATTTGGCAAGCATGAAAGGGAATGTCTGAAATGTGGATTATTAAATTTCATGTATCTTACAATCGAACCGCAAAGTTTCAGATACAAAGTGGCTCTTTTTACGTTGCGTTACGTTTTTCTGTGACGTTGCGCTGTGCGGTTACCATAATACAGGCATTTAGGCAGTCACAGTGACTGCTGCTGCCAATGGACATCTGTAACCGACTCTTGACAGGGCTGTAGGGACTGTTAGTGTGAATTCAGTTTGTATAAGGTATTAATAAGAATTCGTTGGGAGTCTTCTTTAGTAATAAGACTGCAAGAAAGGGACTGTTAGTGGTATTAGTCCAGTTAGTATATATGTTAGTAGGTGCAGTTATTAAGTGTTAGTACTCACCCTGTCAGAAATCGGTCACAGATGCGTTGCTACTCTTGAGGACTAAGATGGTCGCTTCTGGTATACAAGTGGACCGCCATCCACACCTTTCAGACCGAAACACAGAATGTTCTGCTTTATGGCAGAAATAGGTGTGACGGTGGCACTTCCCGCGGGCGAACCGTATACAGGTTCTATCACCTACAAACTTCTATTGGCATTATTTAGTCATAAATGTGTGTGCCATACTGTCATAATGTACATAATGAGCTACGTTTTTATCAAGATCCTTGTGCTCTCCTAAGTTGTTTGTATGCCCTCTCGTCAATATACGAGTAGTCAATCAGAAACCCTTTAGGCCGATGTAATCCTCTCTACGAGGGACCCGAACCCTTCTGTTAGGGATAATACACGATCCAACTTTCAGAGAGTAACTTTTTTAATAGTTTATCTCTATCTTCCTTATTATTTACGATCACAATGTTATTAGTTATTCAGTCACATTAACAAATAATTTTGAATAATTTTATTCATTCTACGATTGTGCCTACTTTTTTCCAGTTGTTCTATGATTAGACTTATACAAGCATATATGATATTTATACATGTATATGATACTTTATATTGTGGAGATGTAGAAAGTAATTGGTCCGCCATCATGATATCACTAATAAGTTAATCGTACAATGTCGTCAAATTCAAACGTGTATGCAAAATTTGATGCTCAATTGGTGGAGGTTAACTAGTTTAAAAATCAGTTACAAGATTTGACTCGCACGTACTAACAAGGCAAGTTTAGTAAACGCTTATAATAATAAAATATGAAAGTTTGAACATTACCATGAAATAACATAATAGTCAGTAGCTTAATAAATACCGACAACAATTCACACAGGTGTTACGTCGTCGAACATTATATTACCTAGTTTCCTGTTCCGTTGCTAAAAGTGTATATATGTAGTAGGTTTTACACGAATTGTGCCGCTAAAATTGCATCTTTTCACAGATGGAACTCTCTTGAATAATCAAAAATTTCACCGAGCTCCTTTGATAAATAAAAACTTATTTTATATTAAAAAAGGAATGTATTATACAGTGCTACATACGGGTCTAATTTTAAAATGGCAGTGAGAAAAATGTACATTAACCATAATGGAAGGAGCTTCTAAGAAAATATTTTAATCCGTAACTTCAATTCAAAGTCGATGAAAGAATTGCAGAAGCTAACGAATTATTTTAAATGATTCATTTTCTCTTGAATTACAGAATCGAGTTCAAATTGACTTTGTGGATGGAAATAAGTACCTACTGTCCGGAGAAAATTATTTAATTTTTTACTCACTTTTTCATGAGGTCATTAAATAATTCCTTTTGTTACAGATATTTAAAACATTGTTTTACATTCAAACTGTACCTGATCTATTATTCCAAAATTTACGTATATACAATATCATGTTTTATTGTATATCTTTATGTAAAACACGTATTCGCTCACATAAAGTTAACAATAATTGGTAGCGCTATTCAATTCTATGAACATAGGAAATTTGTAACATTTGACTTTAAAACAATTAGACCCCGGTAATTGGGTGGTGATAACAATAGATCAGTAGCACAATTATACTCGGCTAGTTCCCCGGGCCTATCAAACCTCTACCATTCAATAATAGTAATAGCCATCCCATTCAGCATTATTGCCAGGAATCTTCCGAAAGTTTGAATACTGTTAACAAATATGCTCCTTAAGTACAGAAACACAAGGACGAATTCTTTGTGCACGCCCTTAATGATACTGGTCAATAGTTTTGGTGAGGTCGGTCAATAAATTTAAAATAATGCTAGGGCAGTCTACGTAGGTTAGTTGGAAAACCGTTGAGGCTCAATGTTTGATGCTGAAATTTATTTTCATGGTCGCTTTAGTCTTTGTTTAGGTGTTGAATTATTCATCAGTCGATATTGATTGTTACAGTGGTGTAAAATAATCATTATTTACTTCTTTTTGAATTATTGACGTTATTTTTGAATAAGTGTGTTTTGGTAGGTTAAGATAGCCTGAGTTCGATACTGTGAAATTTTGCTCATATATGAAAACAACGAACTAAGAAATCTGCATCTGCAAAAATCTACATTTTTGATAATTTACTTCATACTTTCGTTTCGTTTTCAACAGATACTCATAAGAGTATTGCCGAAAGTCATATTGCCGAAGTACGAGAAGTTGCAAGGATCGTGGAAACGGAACGGAGCTCCGGTTTTTATCTTGAATACTTGTAAATATAAATTACGCTATAACACCAGTTCTCACATTGTCGCTTTGCTGCAACAGACAGTAAATACATCACGGTACCTGCTGCATCACTTCGATTTCGTGGTCTTGTTTATAACATAATGATTAAATAATGCAATCGTTAAAGACATTTCTTGTTGCATTTAACAAGTTTTCATAGAAACATTTAAATCAGCTCTGTTTCTGTTCTTGTTCTGTTTCTGTTAATGTCTAAATTTTGAGTATTTAACCGTATTTGTGGGTTTCCAATAAACAATTTTCGTAATAGTTGTACCTACATTTTCGTTTTTGAAACATGTCCATCCAGGAAACAAAATTTCGTTAAGCCATCTATCGTTATATATTCTATGAAATAAAAAAGGAATTAGTGCCCATGAATATTCAATGTGAGACTAAAAAAGTTGACGTCACGCCATATTTCATTTTTAAACCATCAACATTTTTATTGGCACCCGTTCATTCGGATTCCAAATTCAAATTTGCTAACGGTCCACGTTACCGCACATTTGTATTCAATGTTTTGTTATAGGAAATTAAACAAAAAGCGATTCACGGCTGCCGAACAGAATTTTTAAGCCGAACGCTGTTTTGTGGTACATTTTGAAAATATCAAACATTTTACCAGTTTCAAATAAATGGATTTCAGTTTTTAGCTTCCAAAGAGCACCTAATAATTACCAATAACATTTACAAGATTGTATCGTTCTACAATCAAATACAGAATATCGCTATTGCTTTACCAATAGGTATACCTATAACAATTTCATGTTACTCACACATACCAGAACCACTTATTATGAACAATAATAACTCACTACAATATTCAATAATTTAATACTACACTTATACTTATAACGTTCATTTTAATGTTAATCAATACGAACCATTTGAAGGTCTAATACCCAGACTAAGGAAACGTTCGGATGAAATTGCTCCCTTTTGCATAATGACTCGCTTCACCACTGCCCAGTAAATAGAAATACATATATTAAACGACAAGGGAAAACAGAAAAGACAGCAATAAAATTATAATCAAAGTTTAACGAAATTTAATGAATAATGTATTAATTACAATAATTAATCAAT
The DNA here is from genome assembly GCA_018246895.1 of Aspitha aspitha aspitha. Classification (NCBI taxonomy): domain Eukaryota; kingdom Metazoa; phylum Arthropoda; class Insecta; order Lepidoptera; family Hesperiidae; genus Aspitha; species Aspitha aspitha. The sequence continues at coordinate 7,597 of DWGJ01002695.1, read as the reverse complement.
TGTTTTTATTATTCCCTATGTCACTTCAAGAAGGCTGGGATTTAGTTCGGCGCATATTGGAAACGTCCGACATGAATATTTACAACATGTGTCACGGGCACAGATAGCTTCATGGATACAAAGCTCGGGTAGATCCAGACCACGCTACCGAAATTTGCATTCCTCCTTCCTTGCCTTCAAATCCTCTTGGCTTCGAACAATATTTTACTGAATAACTGAAACCACAAATCTATATATCTTTAGTTGCATATAACTTAACGACACACATACACACCCTTTCTCTATTATGCTTTACAATAGGTTTAGAGATGAAATCTGTCGGCAGAGTTATGTAACAACAGCAAAAGGTACCATACTTATTATTTACGAGTATGTCACTAATCATTTATGTAAGCATGCATAATAGATGTTATAAATTTTATTTACCTGCAAAATGAAAAGTTGTTGATTGTGTATACAAAAATGTCTTTTACGTTACTAACATTAACAACACTTGCTTCGATATTTTAGTGCCAGTTATGGCGGCAGTATATTTTATAGCTCAGTCGTGCGCGGTGAAACAACTAGACAATAAAGCGTTAGCACAAAACTGTTGCCGCAGTTTACATAACGAATTCAGCGAATTTATGAGTCGAGCGGCGCTAGTACAAATCGCTAAATTTCGAATTGGATCGCTTATTGAATGTTGGACAAAACTGAATTTGTTTTAATTAAATAGAAAGCATAATTATAACAAATTCGCGAGAGAACGAGCCGACGGCCTCATTTTGTTACAACTGTGATGGTACGTAATAGTATTGTTTGGCATATTCACATTATTATAAAAAATGTCATCATTAAGTCTTTGATTTATACTATAGTCTTTTATGCTATAAGATTAAGTTATAAACAAACTACTTATTACTCTTAACTGGGCTAGATCGTAGTCACATAAAAAAAAATTAAATCTCTTGTCACTCCCATGACATAAACAGATTTTAATGATTCAAGGATAGATAGATCAATTTCGTTTTTTTTGTAAATGTGCCATTATACTGCTAGGTGAGCAATATTACAGAGACATTTACATTAACCCTAATAGCTTTCCTCATGACTTGATTAAGATTCCTTCAATAATAATTGCAAACGCTTGTTGAAAGATTACACGATTGCATAGTATTACTTCAATCGTTTTCCATAATATCTCCCAGTAATGATATCGCATCTGTTACCAAGCGTCTCCGTTAACCAAAGTGTTTCATATTTCGAGCGGTTTAATATTAAACTCAGCAAAATAAAAAGGACGCAAGCGCCTGTTACTTACTTTTTCGAAGCGCTGTTCAAAGTTTTTTGGCCCGAAAACAATTCAGAAAATGTACCCCTTTTTAACAGTTTAAACGCTGCCAAGCACTCACATTTTTGCCCCTTGAATACAGTTAATTTCATGATTGTTTTGTAATAAAAACGGGGACAAACAAGAATTCATATTTCATACGATTGGAAAACTCGTACTTTTAAATATTTCATTGGTATGGGAGACGTATTAGCTTTTCATTGCTGGTCATGGAATTCTTCCAACAAATGGGGAGAAGATTACATTACAAAACCAACTTATCCTTTAACTAGCCAGAATACATCCGATAAGGCTTATGGACAAAACACAACCGTTTCGTGTACGGTAACAAACTTGAGAATGGACATTAAAAAGGTGGAAATTAATAAAAGGTGCACTTGTCTACCGTCACTTCTGCCCTTTCGCGCTTTGCGCCCTTGGCTATACCTTCATACAAATGAATATGCAATTCACTTAAATTTAAAACTGGATCCTAAAATTTCCTGGTCTCGAGCAGGAAAACCTGATATCACTCGACAAATATAAATTCCATGATGAAATTCTGCACGAAGTTATTTACTTTTGTTAAAATACTTTTTATAATAATAGATCTAGATAGTACTAACTCCTTTTGGAGAGAGTATTTTCCAAGAAAGATGCTCCAAATATAAACCTGAATATCCTTTTCAAGCTCGATTCCTTTCCTGAAATACATTAACATTAGTAGCACTTACTTAGGTACGAACTGCAAATATATTACAGAGAAAGGTCATAGGGACAGCGAAATTGTTAGCTGGTAATTAGCACGCAGTAATTTGCAAAGAAACTGTGTTAGACGACCGCTACAAAGGAGAAGAATTTTGGCGGCTGAGGAGAAGCGTGTGTCCAGCAATGGAGTAATGGCGACTGATGATGATAATTATGTCTTGAACACGAGTCTGAAAGAGTCGTACTGAGAGGGTTTTAGGTTATGAGCTACCAGGCTGGGAGATGTAGAAGTCAGAAAAAATTTATTACATTTTATTTTACTGCACTGTTATAACGTGTAATAGTAAAATTTTAAATTATAAAACTACCTAATCTTTGTAAATATAAAGGATTTCAAGCCAGACTCTCTTGGAGTGAGAGAATGAAATTCAAACCACTAGACTACCATAGCATTTTCACGATGATCATCAATCCTAACTCACTTGCCTGAAAGTAAATCATTGATTGACTTACATATGAAGATAGTAAATTACTGCGAACACTATTAGCTCGTTCTATACACAAATTGGCTTGGCAATTATGTACGTTGCTAGTAAACATACATCCGCTGGACCAGTATGTGTATGTAATTCGATTAGAACTAAGTTTCAAATGCGGTTAGTAAAGGATAGTTAATTTGCATAGCTGTCTCGTGTTTACCATGGGAATTAGTATGATGTGTTTACTCTGTCACAATGGGATATTTATCTTCCATCAGTGTTTCAAATTTGTTTTATTGGAAAATTAAGATGTTTAAAAAAGAAAATTTTTTGTTCTATATAATGTTCCGTAATACACATGTAAGAAAGAAGCTTTGGAAAAGAGAGCATTGGTGTAAAAGTGAGATATGGTTAGATGGACCGATGGAGACGAGGATTTTCCTATCTTAACGAAAAAAGGTCAAACTTTGGCTAATGGAGGAGTCCAGAGACTTCGAAACCGACCCGTAAGTATAAAGAGAGTGATGAATGCAGTGCTTTCTGCCTACCCCTTAGTAATAATAATTGTGATTTTTTTATTTGCTTCATTGCGTTGAAATAGCCTTGACCGGCTTTGAGGCTCATGACTCAGCGGCATCTTTAATGCATTAGCCCTACATTTTTTGACCTATATTTTGCGGATATACCAGAGGAAAGTGGTACAAAAGGTGATTTAGTAGCCAACCGTACGATTACTGGACTCCTGATTAATGTCGGTAATATGTTAGCTGCTATAGATAGCCAGTTCTAATCGAGGTAAGTATCCTTTATATAAGATATCAAAGCAGTAGCAAATATACTTATAACTTATGTAGTGTTTTATGCCAATACTATATCAGTATTTGCTCGATCTATAGTTATTGGACCAAAATTTTAAAATACAACAAGATCCACAAAGTCAATAAGAGTAACGCTAATTGACTTGATTTGAAAGTCCAATTATTTTATCTCCTATAGACGGAGGTGGGAACATCCTGTATTGTAGTGCGCTGTCTGCGCCCTTTGAAGTATGTATAACTTATCTTACAAGCTATGATAGGTCAAGCAGTTGACATATTCGTAACATGTTTTAGATAACGTGCTTTATACATTCTTAAGTTTCGAGGTCGTTTTAAGAATTAAAACACGTTAGTCACTCTTATTATACATTGGATATAAAGTGGGATTGTGGAACAATATGCAAGCCCAGCTGTAACGTTAGCGGGGTTCTGATAGAAGCAAAACATTATTGCACTATCAAAAAATGTTCAGTCTTTTCATCTCCAGTTGGTCTATTTCAATAAAATTCTCGACCTGATCTCTCGAACCGCTTGATTGATCAAGGTAAGTCGAAAGCCAGCCGATTAATTGCTGTACCGTGGCCGTAGCCGCACGTCCAATCACACTGAGGTCTATCCGCACTATCAATTACTCTCGACCCGCTCACACTGTAGTGGAGCCACGATCAAATTAATGTTCCTGCGCAAGAAACATAAAATGTGGATCTTATTTTAACAATTCACGTACGTGACGTCCAATCCTCTGACCCAATTCAATCCAATCCAATCTATCAACGCTCTGCCCTCGCTCCATATAGTTATAGCATATTTTATTCTATAGGAACTCGGACTACATGAGAGTATAAGAAACAAAAACACTTCTAAAACGTGAGCAGTGCGTATAAATATGGATGACGGTCCACAGCTCTAGTTGCCAACTTTACACTGGTGTGTATACGGATTTATCTGTGATCAGAGCTTCGAGAATATTCCACCACAATGCTGGACCTGGTATTATGTCACAACTTGAGTACCGATAGAGGATGCACAACTCTGCTTCTCTGATAAAAGTGTTAAGGGCACTTTACATTTGAAAAGAATTTGAATATTGCTAAACAGGTAAACATTATATGTAAATACCTCTTGTAATTTTGATTACTATGAAATTATGCGCAGCAAAGCCGCCAATAGAAAAAGTCAGCCCAAATGCTAAATGAATCAAAAGCTATCGATCTAATATATTAAAGTGTATAATGGATTATTGAAATGTATCTATGTAATCATAAGAGGGGTAGTAGAGGGTACCACTCTTCTGAGTCCTGACTAATAAAAGGCACCCATACCTTTCGGATCGTATTCATCCAAATGTACATATGTGACGCTCGTGTTTTTTGTATGAGCGTTCTTTTTCTGAATGGGGTAAATCCACAAAATCTTAATCTAGGCCCTAGCTTTTATCTACACCTATAAATGTATACTTTCCGGCTCGAGTGCCTCTTAAATTTATTTAACCATTCAGCCAACCTTGACTCCGTAAACATATCATTTCGACTGCTATAAAATAAACATCTTATTTTTTTACTTCGTAACACAGAACACAAAATGATGGCTATTTAATCAACTGCCGCTTTTCTATCAGAAAATATTTTACTCCGTCGGTTTTATATCTCACAGGCTTCTAATACTGGTTTAATCGGTAACATACTCGTAATGTTGTTAGCAAAACGAGGTTGGGAACAACAATATTTTATTTTCAGACAATGGCACATAGTAGAGATGATAATTGTGAAAAAGACGTACAAATGAGTAATAGGTACATTTAAGACAAACAAATAAATATCCGTTCTTTTTATACATATCACTGATTCTTTCACCCTTTTGTTTGTGTTCCCAATCAATTCTCTGGTCCATCGCAAAGTCTTTGGTACGGTGCAATCCACTTCAACACGCTTCGCCCCTTAACGGATAATGGACGCTGAACTCGTCAAAGGAGGCTGGCTTCGCTTACCGGTTTTTCTTCGTCAACGGTAATGGGTCAGCTCGTTAAGCACGGTTTAGAAAAGTAGAACTCTTCGTTGGTATTGTGGGATTTACAATCCTGTGTGCGATTTATTCAAATCAATCCATCATGCATACTGTATATCCGCTTCAGTACGATGTATGTGACATGAAGACCAGGCCAAGAGTTTTGTAATACAATACATCCTCACTTATACATATTTTTCGTACTAAATATATTTACATGTAACACCGTTATAGCATAATACAAAACATTAAAATGAGTTCTTACATCATAGTAATTTACGAATATTTCCATCCATAAAGCACAGGGTGAATCATTAATGGCGGGACCAAGAAATATTATATAGCACGCATTAGCATGAATTATATATTATTTCCTGTGCGAACATAAGGTAAGTATAATGGCGAATTTAATACCAACCAAGATAATACCTGCCTAAAATTGTTTATTTTATTTACTTTAAGTTAAGTTAACATTAACCTAACTTAGATACATTTTCTATTATTCAGCAAAAGTGACGATGAGAATAGTAAAAATTGGGACAATTTAAATTACCAATTGGGACAATTGGGACCAAATTCGGCGATTAAATGCCTGTTATAGTAACCAAACAGGGCCAAACCAGATTTGGTACCTACATATATAAATAGATTTTATATGACAGACATAAATACAACTGCTTATGGTTGTAATGTACACAAACAAATTACTTTTGCACCTGAATAACTCCTCAGCGAATACAATACAAAACAAGTAGAATAGCACTTTCACGGGATTTTATGAAGACAAAGTGCGGAATAATTAAAGTTTATGCTTGCATTAGCATCCATTCCGTGTATTTTTACTTAACTGGCTCACTCTCTCGTCCGTTACGCAATAAGCAGCTAAGTTACGCTTTATTGTTTATGAAGGATATGATAAAGTGCTTTAATTGCTTTTGCTGCATTTGTTTTAATTTCTTTCGTCTACATTTTATTGTAACGCCCAAAGTACTTTATACAAGGGCAATCTATACAAAGGCAAGTCAACCACTCACTGCCTCTCTTTCTGAGCCAAAGCCTTAACGCTTTAGCTTTCAATTAATGACTGATGTACATATATTTGACTTACTTAGAACCTTGTGTCCTTGTGTTGGCTAAGCTACCACCACTCATATCTACAACACAAACTTGATTTATGCACTAATCTTAAACGTAGTGGTGGTACGACAGGGCTTTTAGATTGGCACTCACCTTTATCAAATTACTAGTACCTCACAAGTAAGCACAAAGGACAATAAGGTAAACACAAAACAGTAATGCCCGATACGGTAAAACAACACATTTGCGGTATGCGGAAGTTATGGAAGACTTTAAATTACAATTAACAAAAAATAAACAATTCAGTGCATGTAAGGGTAGATCACCACACCACATCCACCCGAATGAACGCTGAATTGAATTTTTTAGAAATTTCGCGTGATTACAAATGAATGAGGGAGCCGGGAAGGAGGATTGTTATGGAAGGTGCAAAACCGAGGTTTGAAAATTTAAATTTCGAATACGAAATTGGACTAATTTTGTTGTTCTTTTATTGTTTGCTCGTTTTTTCCGCTCGCCAATTTATAATGTACTTTCTTATGCGAAGTATGTAAATAGATGAAGGCGCGGCGGGTAACCATGATTGATGCTCGCATTAGCGCGGCGCCTCGCATCTATCTCGCTTAAATCGCAATATCGCTATCGATGTCCCGTGATCTGACTGTACGACAACCTCATTATAGAATAAACTTTTCATATTCCAGAAACTTTATTTAGGGGAATGATTTGTAATGGTTTCGGACGGTCGTAAGGGAAACGTAATTTTTTTTGGTTATTCAACTTACGACGTCATTTGTAATAAAATAAAAATACGATATACCTTTTTATTTTAATGTGAAGAGGAAATTTTTATTTATTCTTTTTATTATAGAATTAAACTTAAAACTTACTACTTATTAACTTAAAACTTTCTATTGACAACACTTACTACAGAAGTACCGAAAAAACATCCGTTGACAAACAAAAAAGTGAAAAGCACTAGAATGTTCTGTCTTTACGTAGTATTGATATGCAACTATTCGAAGAAACGCTTCAATTTTGTACATACCGGATATATTTGACTGGCCTCGTGGTTGAGTGGTTAGAGACCCTGACTGCAAAACCAGAGGTCGTGGGTTCGATTTCCACCCAGGACAAACATTTATGTGATGAGCACATTTGTTTGTTCTGTGTCTGGTCGTAATAAAAATGTCTATATA
>DWGJ01002694.1:0-15076 GCA_018246895.1 Aspitha aspitha aspitha | reverse complement strand
AGGTAACGGAATTTGTATTCACAAGCAAGCGAATAGTGTATAATTAAAAAAAAATCTTTTTAACATTAATTTATTTTGGCACGTTATGTTGCTTCTATATTTTCTAAAGGAACTTCGTTCCTACCTGGTGTGCCATGTTAATAATTGTCACAGATATAAATAACTACTTCTGTACAAATTGCATGTAAAAATGTAATCAATACTGTTATCAATAGTTCCGAATATAGACGTATAAATAAGTAGTAAAAGTCCCCCCCCCACGGCAACTAGTCTAGTAAATGCCAAGACAGTAGGTCGTGTATTAGTATCTATAGTATACTGGGATAACTCTCCCATCGCCACTAGTCTCGAACAAGCAAGAGTCACTATTATGATAATGATAACGTATAGTGTCGTTCATATATTTTATACAGATTGGAGGGAAAGATCATTGGACGAACTCATTGTTATTGTATTAGTATGTAAAGAGTCAATATTAACCTAAATTGTTTATTACTATTTAAATGTTAATGTCAATTAATTTCTTTATTAGTTTAATTCAAATTTAGTTTTGTAGATCGTTATGTTAACGTCACTAATAATAATAAGGAGGTCGGCGAGAACAATGTTTTCCCGGCATAAGGTTTTTATTATAATCTCAAACATAGAATAAACACTGGTGCTCTTCCGACTAATACATATTTGTACTAGCTGGGAATGAACCTACAACCCCTTGTCTAGTTGACAAAAACACAAACCATTAAAATGAGCCGCTTCGATATTAATGCCAAGTAGAGTGCTTTTCCGGTACTGAGCACAGCCCGCGAGCCCATTATCGAGCCTATAGCTATTTGCCCGAAAAACAAACTCGCGGGAGCGTGGGGCGGCGTGCACAATGCGGCCAACTGCGCGTGCTGCCCCCAGCGCCCCCAGCGCCTCGGCGCCCCGCACTGCGCCGCACACAGCTGCGGACTGTGTGCTTTGATTCCACTGCCCCAAATATATATCCACTACTGTTTAAAATCATTTTGCATATCATAAAACTATGACTAGATAATTATATCACAGATATTTATCAATTGAGTTACCAGTTATACCTGATATGGATCCTATTTGCGACCAACTCACCTAATACCTGCACACTGTCTGCTCTACTATAGCTAGCTTCATAATCTGGCGTTGGACGCATAGATTCTTAGCTGAATTCAGTAACTTTGTGTGTCTGACATTACAAAAATAAGACCAATATTGTATGGTTTGTTGTATTTTCCTAAAAAAAAATTATTTCATTATTTATCAATTTAACAAACGATGGCCACTTGACATGTCTTACGAGACTTGGTGAAAGAAAGAGTATTGCCGACTCTAGACTTTTTACTATTTTTCACTTAAAGTTTTGTCCCCGATTTAATGTGTGATATCAATTTATCGTTTTAAGTTGCGCTTTTCTATCAGTAAATTTTGTAAGGAGAATTTATAGAAAACAGTTTGAAGTTCCATAATTCTAAATATTACATTACAAAGAGACCAAACGATATGTTTGTTTCATATGAAATTGAAAAATTAACAAAGCTTGTTTATCGTTTAATAACAAAGACACAAAAATACAACTTCAATAAACAAGACACAAATTCTATAAATGAATCACTGGAAATCAAATGTAATTGTAGTGAATAAATAAAACGACTAGTGCCCGACTCGTATTAATTGACATATGACACTTGGATACTAATTGTTCCTGCCGCTCGCTGTCAAACTTGTCGAGCTTTCGTTCGCGTTTTGGCAACTTTAACTCGGTTCTAATTAACATTTTAACTAGTTGTACCACCGGTTGTGCATAACTACGGCTGCGTTTCTCGTCATACTTGTGAAGTGCATTTTAATACCCTAGAATTTAAGTGGTCAGTTCACCGAAACGATGATGTGTAGGTAGGTATTATAAAAATATTCAACAGCTTCGAATACTATTATTAGCAGTATTATAAAAATAATCTTACAGATGCAGGAAAGTTTATCAAAGTGAGAAGAATTTCAAAACGAGTGACCATACTACAATAAGCGTCTACTTCTAATATCACAAAGAATGTCACTGAAAGAAAATTTATGACTGCGTTGCTATAGTCGAGTACTAAATACGATCGTCCTGCTCATTCCAGAATGCTGAGTTTTACTAGTTTTAAATTCATCAAGCGCTTACTGACACAGTAATTAGTCGAAATTCGACCGTAATACTTATTGAACATTCGAGGAAAACTGTTTTCCATTTCTCTTGTTTTCGTTTATTTAAATGTTAGATAAAAACAAAAGAAATCCGGTTTACAAACAGAGTAAAAGAAATGACGTCATATACATTAGATACTAGGTTATTAGGTAGTACAAATGGCATATTGTAGGTACTGTATACTGAAATTCGGTAAAAATAGAGCGCCCGCTTATTTTGCGACATTTACCACAGCACAGATCACACAACCAGCGCACGTAAAATGCCATTTTTATCACTATCCGTGTTATAGTGAGGACGTTAAACATGAAACTGCCACCGGCCGGTCATAGTTGGTCCGGTTATGTGCGTGAAAAACGCGGTATTACTTATTTACCTAACCCGTGAAACCAATATGGAACCAAATATCAAGCCAATATGTCACACAGGTTTTCTACACTATTCTCATTTTGATGTATTACTATTATCACATATTTTTGTTTGTGAAAAAAAAATAAGCAAAAGAGCAGACAGAAGGCGACGTGGTCTCTGCCGTTCTTCGACATTTGAAAACAACGTGAATAAACAAACAAGATACAAGCGAAAAACACAACCTCCTTACAGTCGGGTAAAAAGAACGTTAGGAATTATAAAGATCAATTACTGAAGTTAGCAAATTTACAAATTTTCACAATATGAGTGCTTTATATTTTACACCTTGACAAGGTCTTCCCAGCCATTAGAACAATAAGGCGTATTATTGAAATCTATAAGTAACGATGTTTAAGGATGACAGTTAATTTGCGTCGAGACGATGCGTTACAATTTTTTCAAACTAATAGAAGTTACATGAATTAGAATTATATTTTTGTTTTTTAATGTCGCTGCTAAAATAATTTTCCATTTACGTTCTACAGGCGCGAAATAACAATAGAAAAATATCCTTGTCCACAACATCCAATAAACGGTCGTGCAAACAGACATAAATCTGGCCCAAATGATGCCATCAAACGGCATCTCCGGTGATGGCTCGACACACATTGAACGAGACTTTTGCCAAATTTCCATACAAATCGGTTCGCCACGGCCGAGCTGACTCCCTGACAGTCACACTTCATAAATTTTAATATTAATATTCGGCTTCACCCCACCAACGTTGCACTATTCGAAAATTATCAATTTCACGTAATATTCGTCCCCAGCACTGCCCGACGACCAATCTTAATACACCACGAGCGGGGGAGCTTCGAGCTCCAATCGAATTACACATCAATTTTGTATATGCATACATTAATAAGACATGCCAATGTGCGCTTTCAATGACTGGAAAATTAATTTGATGACCCGGACATAGAAAAATATCGTGTGGATAAAACATACTTGGATATATAAACATAAAAGTTGTAAATTTTCGTAATCTTACACACTCAAATATATATATATTGTATGTACAATTAATATCGTTGAAACGCTGTTTCGAAAAATACATCGGATATATTTCTTTTAACTTTTGTCTTATCTTCTCCATATACTTACAAAAAATCCGTAATTAACGATTCAAAGAACAGGACAGATGTGAAGGCTAAAACGAAATTATAATTTGTTTCCTACCCACAACAATGTGCAAATATTATATTATTTTATTACGTTTACTAAAGAAACCTTACAGGACTCTAAATGTGTTTTGCAAATAAACCAAATGTCACCCCTCACGTAAAGTTCACTCGACTGACAATAAGATTGGAAATTACCATATCTACGACTATATACTATCTCTATAGATTTGGTGGATAAATCAGCGGAGGTTGTTTAAGGAGTCTTTATTTCCTCGAAGCCCCAGTTCATTTTCTTTCCGACCATAAGCCGCGTGCACACACAGGCAATAACGGAGATAAGGTGGAGCGGAGACGAGACGCTATCTCCACCTTATTGCTATGTAAATAACCTCCATTGAGCCGCGCTGATCGGACGATACGCCGCCGCTGTGGCAGCAGCTTTATGGCATTCTCATTATTGTCCGCCTTCTCGTGTGCGACCATAAACAATATCTATTTAGGCAAATAACATTCGACAACAGGACACTAAAAAGAAATAAACTGAAAAACAACGAGCTTTTACGAGTAGTTATTAACATGAACACCTTTTGCAATAAAAATAAACGATACATACTGATTACCAAAATACACGATGTTGGACATTCATATGTTACAATATCGGAGTAAAATCTACACTCCATTCAGGAAATTCAGGATTGAAATACTTCGTTCAGGTACTGAGCGTTATCTCTGTATCGTTGAAGATGCAAAAAGATAAAACCATATCATTAGCTTAAAAAGCCCACGGTATTAAACAACGCAACAATAACCCGGAATAGTGCGCACAAAAAATTCGACAAAGCTCCATGTTTTTTCCCGTCCGCATTATGGGATGATCCGTCATTGTGCCGGCGGCACACAGATGGCGCTGATAAGGGCGCTCATCGCTTTATTAAAATAATACGACCAGGCTACATTGACCCCCTGAACCTAATTCGCATTCGCACATCTACTAACAAAGAAGAGCGACACATTTAGGAGCAGGTGAGGTCTGGTTAGATTGGTGTGATCATACGTAACACTATCAGTCGGTCCAATCTGAGTCTCATTCAGTAATACAGCGGTGTGCACTGATTCGAGATATTTAATACCTTCCCACGAGGACTTGCAGTGTAGGCACACGCGCGGAACACGGGAAGACTTCATACCGTAATGAATTAACCGTGATATGATCGGGTCCGACAAACGTTACGTATTGCTTTTTACCATTTGTAAGTACACGCCTTTGAGCAAAATTGGCAAATGGTTGATGTAATGAATAACACACTCGTATGTATACCGAATATTCATTCGGAATATAGATACAGAGCTGAACTTTCGGCGATGTGAAAAGGTTTTGAATTTATAAACCTACATATTAATATTTTTGCCAACACACAGTTTACACTGCTTTTATTGAATCTTACAACTTGTGGCAACTTACAAATCAACAAGAATTTTAAAAAAACTCAATATAATCGTGACTTTTATTATGTTATGAACCTCGTGACCGATTTGTAAATATGGATGAGGTAATTACGGCGTTCCATAATGATTAGTTTTTTGGCCTGGACAATGGACTTAACGTCACAAGTAATGATTTGTTAATTACCGACCATCACGAAGAAAATATTATCAAATAGATACACTTTTAAATACATATAGCATAAAGTTAACGTCGAAATAACACGGTCACACAAGCGACATGTCTAGATGAAAGCGCTATAATGGTCCTCTTTCCTCTTAAACATCGGCAATATCAGAAATGGGGTGCCAAATTAAATTTTAAAACATGCCATATTTAATCCACTCCAAAACACATATAAGTACACGTGTATATAGAATGTAACGACGCTTTTCGAACATTTATTAAAAGTTACAGGGGTTGTAGGGAAGCCGCATGAGCCCTAATTAAGCCTCTTTTTACAAAAAGGCCGATGCGTCGGAGGGACTCGACTTTTTACCCTTCCGACTTCTTAATGAGCTGGCGACCACCTATAGTGTGGATTTCACGGGTTGCGACCTTTATTTTGCAATTATGAGAGCACAATAAAGAAAGTTGCGAGGACAACTCTGTTTTCGATGTAAAAGCCTATTTTAAAAAAGTTCAAATAACAGGTACCATTATTTAAACGTATACCAAAGTTTTCGGTATTAGTGGATACCGCTATACAGAAGTTATAATTTGTAAGCAGTCCTTTAAGAGTAAGTTTGTATTTTATTTCACTGTATTAAAACACTGTCCTCGGGAGAAATAACGTAGTAGTATAAGGAAGTACTTACTCCATATAATATATTATACAGTCACGCATATTTCCCATATGAGTAGGATTAACAAACATCTTTCGCATCTTGACCTGGTCTACAACATTGGTGAAGCTGACATTGACGTCACTCCTAAAGTTTTCTATCCACCTAAACTTATCTAACCGTTATAGCTTAAACATGATAAGCATACACGAACTAGGTCATATCAGTCCGCGGAACGAATATCGAATATTTGCATTGCTACCAGAAATGTGGCGTAATGAAGGCCGTGATGCGATCAGACGGCCTACCCCAATAAACGCGGGCTTGACGCGGAATGGTAAACTCGGTTACTTCACCTGTGTAGCCTCCCTCGGGGAGGCAGTCCAAGTCCACTGCACTCCCGTCACTATAACGAATTACCGACAGAAGTGTACTGATTACAAGAAATAAGTTATGTAGGTATGCAATTTCATTGCAACTGAATAATAACGGTTTAATACTCTTTCATACAGCTGTAAATGGAACTCCGTTTTTTATGTTTGTGAATCTATCATTATTTGACTAAAATTACGAAGTCAGAATACTTGTAGTCAAATTACTACAATACATTTATGCTCGATATTATAAAGGAACAACACTGATTCATTTTGTTTTCGTTTGAAATGAATTAAAATTCTTTAGAATATCTATAGAATTTTAATACATTTAACATTAATTAAAATGTTTATTTTTTCATTTAGTTCATTACATATTACATATTAGGTATACTTGATTGAGATGAAATATGTATGAAGAAGTATTATTTAATAATAATATCAATATAATAAGAATAAGAAATATAACTAAGCTAAATATAAAACGAGTCCAATAAAATTTATTATGTTCCAGACATAATAATAGGTACATATGCAGACACGTATTTCATGTATAATAACACAAATTACATACCTACATAATAATTACATAAAATCCAATAGCGACGAAAACGTTTTATTAAAAAATCCGTATTAAAGTGGGATACTGAAATAATGTTTGACGCTGGTGCAATGGGAAATGTTTCCAAGGCGGGCGGGTCGGTCGGGGCGGGCGGGCAGTTCCGGTCAAGTCGCGGGCGGGACAGCTTCCGTTCGTCCAATTTGGCTACATTCAACCGCTGGACCAAGACGTTTGACACCTCCCCCGTGCCTCAACTCTCCGACCAATTTGAGAATGAGGTAGGCCGATTTGAGGAAAAGAGGCAATAGCAATGCAGTTTTTTGCAAAGTAAAAAATATTATTTCACTGTCAATATATGATTGTAGCACACGACGGGCTTACAGACCTGACGTGCTTCGTGCGCTACTATTGCTACCCGCTCTTTGGATGTTTATATACACGATTTTTTATGTCACATCGCGTGAGTCCAACACCCGACCATAGTACGCATACCATACCATATTTACCATGAAAATGTAGGTCACAAATATTTTTATCACCGAATTTGCATACCAATAAATAGACTAGGGATTAAGTGCCACAATCCTCACGCACTTCGACACGGGCCATTGGCAACGTCTAAATTGAGCGGAGTAAAGAACGTTTAGACAAAACGGAGGCGCACAATGACTCTGCCATCAAATCCCCGCGCCCATTGCTCCGCGCACGGACGGCAGATGTATGACCCGAGCGGGCATTGTGCAAGACATACGAGCTCCTCGTGCCATTGACTGCTGACACTTAAATCTTAAGTGACCAATGCTATCGCTGTGACGGGCGTAAAAGAATGATTCCCCACGTACAAATGGGACTCACGCAGACATAATATACAGAATAGGTTTTAAACTATACACGAAGTGTTCTAGTCAATTATTACATGAAGATTTTGTTCTTGACACACACAACAATTATTTATTAATCAATCAATTCAATTTCTTGTGTATTGAAATGAACAAAATTGTATTAATATACCTAAATCATTATGTAGAATAGGATGTGAACGACACACAAAACATATGACACGATAATCATCGTTAGCATAACGTCAGTCAATGAACAAGAGGGAAAATAGGTACTATTTTTTTAAAAATAAACCCGAATACAAAGTGCTCATATTTTATTGAAAAACGAACAATAAATATTTTCGTTATTAAAGATATGCGGAGAAGATCATACGGATCCATCGCATTCAATCGCTTTATATAGGACGGATTGGTCGATGCCCGTTAAATATTTCAACGGCCATTGTCAATTTCATAGGGCGGCCGGCATTGCGTAAAAAAGTATGCAAAACGTTCAGTACATAGCTGCTGATAGTGCGTTCCGAAACCCTTTTAACGTCAACGATCGACACAAAAGCGCCTCATCAAACGTCCATCTCCCGGTCTCCGCCTTTGCTTCTTCGTTTTGTGCACCGGCGAGCGTTAGTGGCAAAAAGACCGAGAGCATGTGCTGACCCGATCATTAAATAGATTGATGGCACCTGGGCGCAAGGCTCGAGCGATAAATAGTGGCGATTCGGGTAATCCTGCCGGCGGCCGGTGCCTGCCGATGGGCGGCATCCATTCTCTTTATTGCACCGTGCTTTATAGCAGCCCAGGCTCTCTGCCTTGATGCCTACGACGCCGTAGCGCGCCTAACATATTGGCTACGTTACTCGATACGAGCCCAGGGAGAATCACAGCACATCCACTCCACTGACTTTCACGGTCCACACTCGCCGTATATTTCACTATTGTGAGGCTAAGTCGCATAATATATTTCTTAGCGTTGTGCGAATGATTAATTGTCACGATTTCTTTGTTCGGTTCGTTTTTGTATATCATCATATAGTCCAAAGTTTATAATCAATTAAGAGGTGCCTGAGTTACAAAAACTTATCTGTTTTATGGTTTGGGCAAAAAGGTGGCGTCAGTGGGCAAAACAATGGCAAATTAGCGATGACGGTTAAAAATGACGTTCGGATTGGCCGCCGGGTAATAAATGCGGCGAACGGGGCCCGGCGACGCGTCGCCGACACATCCTATTATTAATGAATAAATTTGCATCCCTATTATCATTTACTTGTAACACTCTTTTCAAATACAATATTCTACATCATTTTATAATTGAAATTTTGCAAACATCCAAATCATTTATCAAACCAAAATAGAAACTGCAGTATTATGAACAAACATTTTTTTGATTTTCCATTTAAACTTACGTCAACATTATGTTACCAGAAACAAACGTTATATATAACAGATTAATTAAGTACCTAGCTAGTGCATTTACAAAAACATTTATATAGTAGAATCATAAATTTATAAATACGAGAATCATAAAGAACTAAATTAATATGTAAATATGTAGACAACAAACCTTTAAAAACTAGAGTCGCTTCCTAACAGTATACCTGACTTTTTTCGGTACCAACAATACCAGTACCAATTCGAGAACATGTCAAGTTTGGCCACTTAATTAATGACCATGACATAATGCTCGTTTTTTAAGTTTTTTTTACCGCACAGATAAGTGGATGCAGACATCAAGATAGTGAAATGGTGCCATTTTATAGATGTCCGCTGTCAGCTTCCGTGTACATAGCAATATCTCTTGGTTTAATATTTATGAGGACACCTCGTCCAATATGAGGCAGCGGCGTCCTTGCGCTACGTACCGTTCTCATTTTTACATTCTGTTAAAAAATAAACTGTAAATTATGCTTCATAAAACGCATGTCCTTCAAAATCTACGTTTCCTAACTTTGATATTTCTTGCCTTTTCAACTTATGGAACGATAGATTATAAAAGTGAGGCAATCATAGATTTTTATGTACCTATGTACATATCTTTTATACCCCTTTTAGTCTAATAGTCGGACATGAGTTTCTATTACTATTACGCCTATTACTATTACTATTACTACCACGCCGATCAACTGTGGGTGGACAGACTTCGTACATCCTAAAAAATATTATGAACGATTTTAAGTTGTAACAAACGATATCTAAACTTAAGCCAAATGTGATTTTGTAAAGTCAGAACTGCGTGCCAGGATTTGAAGCCCAGACCTCTGCTTTGGGAGGTTAAAATCTAAACGATCCGAAGACGTCTACTTATATTATTTGTCTGACCGTTGGTAGAATGATCAAAGAAGCTGAGAAGTTGGTTTTTACTGAATTTGTAAATTTGTTCTGCGTAGATGTAAAAGTTCATTAGGTGTACGTCTGGTTATTACAGCACCGGCTGTGTCTAATTTGCATACAAACTCAGCTCATTATTTACAAACCGAAATAATAGTTGCAGGTTATTATAATAAGATTTTGTTCACACACCAAAAAACTTTTATACAAAAAATTAACCGCGATATAGCATTCGTAGCAAAACGTGTTTGCGGTTGGAAAGGCGCACCGGAGGGCTGGAAACCAAAAAGAGTCAAACGATCGCTCATAGATCTGTACGCTAAGTGACTACTTCACAAGCACTTGGTACTAAAAAACACTGGCCGGGATTTGGGCAACAAGAGAACATTTCGCTCATGTGTCGATGGACGCGCGCTCGACGAGGGCGAGGCTAAAAAAATGAAACCGCCGCGGAACAATCGAAGCGAGCTTATAAAATATGTATCATGCGCCGGCTTTCCGAACTAGCTGCGAATCTACCATTTTAACCGCGATCGGGATATCCCGGAGCTACAGATAAAAAATAAAAAATACGCACCGCCCATTGTCATATTACCTCGGTTTTGCGTTGTTTGTATGGGATCGAAAATAAATTCTTGAAAATCTAACTATTTTTCATTACATATATGAAATATAACTCTTTTTCATTAGATATATACCTATGTAAAAGAGTTATGTTCAGCACACAAGTGCTTTTTGTTAAAATTTGAATTCACTTCCTCGACGCAGTGGTGAGGTTCACTAACCAATGGGCAAACGGGCCCATGTACAATTTTTTATTTCACTAGATATTTGCATATTGACATTGATTTATAATTTACCAAACATTATTAATTAAGTCAAGGAATTTCAAGTACAGATTTACCTATACATTAGATATATTCAGTTTGTCTTTTTATTAAAAAAAAAGGTAAAAGCACTAAACAATTTGGTTTCGTCCTTGTGCAAAACAGAAACAATATCGGTATCTATAAACTTTTCTGTTTTTTTAAATACTCCCTTCGTCGTACATACTTATGTTGAATGAAATGCATGCGGAGAGGATGAGAACGCGTAGGTGTCAGCATGACGAGCGTATAAATTACAATGCTTTAAAAAAATGTATTGAATATCGATAGCAAGATACAGCCGGGGGCATCGATCTGAGTATAAACCCGCGCGGTGCCACCGGAAGCTCTTCCTTCTCACACGGCATTGATGCACCGAACAAAAGCGCACAGTTTCATGACAAATTCGATCCGCACAATTGTATTGACGACAACTGAATAACCGAACGCTCTGTCCGCGTATCGTTTAATAAAATTTATTAACACATAATACATACATATATATAGGTGTATTAGAAATTCTCTCAAACGCGGCCTGGAAGGAAACATTACGACTTTACGAGTGTTTGCTTTAGGTAGCGCGCACAAAGACTAAATCCGGCCTTTGTTGCGATCGCGATGCGAGCCAGATATTAAAAGCACGTGTGGCCAAACAAAGGTTGCGTTATGCGGGGGATTATTTGCCAATTTATGGCGCTTTTTGTAAATTCCGTTGAAAGCTCGCGCCGGAAATTTGGCTCCATTTCAACAAATGATCTTTTAACTATAAATACGCGTAATGTATTCGTGTGACAAAAACGCTCTGATATACGATGACTTCCACCTTGCTCATGGGAATTCATTTTTCAATGACGTTTTGTTTTGGTATACCTATAAAAAGCAAATATATTTTTTATATATCATTGTTTGTTTTGTGATTTGGTTGGACTGTAACCATTGTATTTACCTACGTAATGGAAATTAGTTTTTACGATAAGTTCCATTTTATGGAAGAAATTTTACTTGTATGTTCTAATCCATAAAACCAAAATTGACCTCTTTAACATATATTTATATGTATAATTAATCCAACATAATCTGAATAATGATTTTAAATGGAATAAGTAATTACGAGTATTACCGACGTTTCTGTATTACTATTTTTGTTTCCATAAAATCTACAACACACGGAACACGAATATATGCAAGTGATAATATATGAGGGTTAAACATTATTATTGTTAATGCCGGTCAGAGGCTGGTGTCACACAAATCAGCGCAAGCGGCTATTAAGAGCGATAAAATTTTACGACTTCATGCTACTTTCTGAACGCACCGCCCGACGTGTCGCGGACTAATGCAACTTAAGAATAAACGGTCGGTTTACATAGAGCGCTGTTTGTGATGTCGGCAATCTTTTTCCAATACGAACAGCGATATGATTACACTGCATTTACAACACGTTATTAAAGAAACAAATATTTTCTTGTCACGAGGAATCGGCGGACACAAAAAACACAGAACCTTGAGCTGCCCTACACATACGAGTATGTAGCAACATTTCTATATGAAATTGAATACAGAAAAATATTTATTACGAATTCGGGGTACATGTTAAATGTAATAACTAATTATGAATTAAAAAAAATACTTCCTATAATTTTGGTATCGTGTTGGGTAACATGTGTATCTAATATAATTTTATTTATTATAAATTATATAATGTATCACTTTTAACATACAACATTAAATATTAAGAAGAAAATTTATGAACAGTAGCTCCATGTGAACCCAACGATGTGTCTATTCTGTCTCACTAATTTTAGACTACATTTGGATGCCGATTACTTCCAAAATATTCTTAGCGATTTATTTAATTACTCTCGTTGTTTACGTAGTTCATCCTAATAGTGACCATTTAAAGTAGTAAATATTCCCCGAAGTTAGTTCGAAGGTGGTCTATGGGAGGAGCAAGCGATCTATGCTTTCCGAAACACATAAAATATAATGGCGGCTACATGGTTATTTGGTACGCAAATTCAACGACCCACAGTCCATGAATTACTGTAGGTTGTTATTAAAGAACATTATTAAAATTTATTCGGTATACTGTTATTAGGCAAACGTTAAAAAATCTAATTGTAAATTCTGCTGAAAAATCAGTTCGCCTTAATTTATTTACCACACAATTATAATTACTGTTTACTTACAGATTCAAGAATACAATTAACATAAAACGTAAAATTACAAAAATAAAATTATATTTTTCTATTCTAATGCTACGCAATAAACAGGTATCATTATTACACTTGTCGACTGCCCTTTGTTGGACGAGAACCGCAAAATCTTTATCTGCGTACGTCATTGTCATCGAAATTTCTCATCGCACTGACACCTACATTATCTTTATTGCCTTCTACAGTAAAGCGGCATTACTCACTGCCGTTCGGACTTCTGACATTTCAATCGACAGCTTACTAGGAAAGTGAAAAAAGCCCGTCAGTCGGTTGCAGGCCCCCCGCTGAAAAGCTTTTGCGGTCACAAATGTATCAATCTGGGCGCGGCAAAAAAATTCGACCGACTAATATAAAGGCAGTTGCTTTGCTACGCCGTACGCAGGTACGATAAGTACCCGCTGGGCGGATTTATTTATTAACACTTCAATATATCGCTAGAATGCTATTTCAATTAGGCAAGTATCATTTTCTGTCTTCTTTCTCTTTAAAAAGAAAACACTAAACATCCGATATGGTGATAAAATAACAATAAAGATATACATAGCAATGAAAAAAACATTTATTGTGTTTTGCAAAATTTTCAAGCTTGCAAATTGTTATTAGATACAATAAACACGTAATTCGCTAAAAAATAAAGAAAGATTTTTTCCGCAAAAATAGCTGTTTCTATTTTTGTTCGTTCCACCTAACAATTATGAAAGGGTGGCGGATAAAAGAAAGTCACCGGCAATAAAAGTAAACCTTTCGGCAGCAAACGTTCCACCGCCGAAGGGTTACTATTTATTTCTATTAGCCGACGGTTTAGGGTTCGATACTTTCGACTGGGGAACCCATAAAATCAGGGGCCCATCTAAATGTGGCCGGTTAAACTTTCCAACGGCGGTTCCATCGCGTTGCAGTTGTAAACAGCATTGACAAAAAAATCCATTGAAAACGCGCTCATAAAGTAATTTGCACAAATTCGCAAAAGGGTGAAACTCTGTGACGATACAACTTTTATTTCAAAAACCCGTTATGTATCTGCATACAAGTACGTAGAATAGTCCCAAAAAAATTGCGCGAACACCGTTACCCGATAGTTCTGTAACTCATTTAGTTGTCTTGTTTAGCTGTTGGCTCGCTTTTGTGTCGGAGGATATTACGATCGTCACAGGCGAAGGAACCCTTTCGAAGTAATACTTGACGTAATGAAGGTACATTTGGTGGGTGCTCGATCCGGCATAATTAGGGGGCGCTTAACTACAGTCCTGAAAAAGAAATAAACCGTTTTATAACTCAGACTTCCTTAACCCCACGTAAAGCCGCCCATAAAACTCATAGAAAGATCGGATCGGCGATATGAGGCGGAAATAAATCGCCATTTAAAATCAATTTGTGTAAAGGGTGTTGGTGAAAGTAGTTGGGTGACGGGTCAGTGCAATCCTCCCTTCCGTCCGCTTCATTTCTTTACAGCTACACTCACCTTTCGATAGGCAATCGTACAAACTTTTCTATTGAAACAGATTAGGGGCGTTCAGGCGAAACCTCAAATTCCCGTGGTACTGAACTACTCAAGTTGTTGGGATACTTGATTTAGATAGATCTTATATGGCTTCGTTCATTAGATCATACTGTCTCAAGTGTTACATTAATAAAGTAATTATATGATTAATTGTCGCAATATCAATTAGAAATCGAATTCCAAAATTGTATTTAATTCATTCATTCATTCATGTTCAAATTAAAACATTAATTGTAATGGTGCTTATGTTTCATTTATAATTAATTATTCTACTATACCTATCTGTTTTTAGATTTTATGAATACCTAGCAAAATACCAATGATCATTACATAGATACATACATACATATCGTCACGCCAGGTCCCTAACAGGGTAGGCAGAAAGCAGCG
>DWGJ01002693.1:0-15080 GCA_018246895.1 Aspitha aspitha aspitha | reverse complement strand
AATCAACATACATTTTGTACTAGGTACCTACCGACGATAATATAATGTGGGTACAATTATTGTTACTTTTGGAGTCGGTAGAAAACAACAATTTACAAGTGCTTGAGAGAATAAGCATCTACTAAACAAGCGTGCAAGGCCACATCATTGCTAATCAGATCAAAAATAAACTCGAATCGAAAAGAATTATATGTGAAACATGCATTACAGCATTTGAAAACATAAATTACAATATAACTCCTTATATTCTGTACAGCCTCGATCTTAAACTGCCTAGCAACGACCAACTACTGACAATTCTTTGTAAGCCTCATAGAAACCATTTATTTTCAAATATAATTTCACTACATACTGCTTTCTGGAAGCTAAAATTGAAATAAATCTATAATAATATTATAAAGAGTTTGTTCGGTTCAACGCGCTAATCTCAGGAACTATTCGAATTGAAACAATATTTTTGTGTTGAATATTCCACTTATTAAGAAAGGCTATAGGCTAATAACATCATGCTATGACTAATAAGAGTGAAATAACAGTGACAAATGTTGCAAAATCGAGAAAATATTCATTTCCAGGCGAACGAAGCCGTGATCACAGCTAGTTAAATACATAATGTCATTCACATGCATTGCATTGCCTGGAAACGGTTATTTTTTATTAGACGTAATTGCCACAAAACATTTTAACTGAATTATATCTACCTAAATATTTCTTAAACCCGAACGGAAAATACATAATTCACTCAGTCGATCGGTCATAGTGCTATTAGCATATCAATTACCATTCTTATAATTCTTTGCATTGTTACAAATGTGTCATATTTTGACTTTGTACCTACTACGCGAGGACAATGAGCTCCATTTACTGAGATGCTTTTCTTTAAAATTCCCTTAAATTAACATTACAGGTAAATTAACGGCAGCAAGGTGACAAAAATTAATGATACTTGTTATAGGTGACGAATAGAAAAAAGATATATAGTACATAGTTAACTACTAGACTACACACTTTATACACTAGACAATAGGTACCCTGTCAGTTTTCGAACTCGCTATAGAGACGCTTACATAACAATTTCACAAATTCACATGCAAGTTACCTTTGACCATCTCCACTTTCTGCGGTGCGTTCTCTGATGGAAATTAATTATATATAATTAATTATTTGTCTAACAGAAGCTTTATCTTGCCCTGTCTTATATTGTTGTAAGACTTGTGTAAAACGATGTTTAAAACATATAACAAACAACACATTTGTTAAAAAAGTAATATGCACATCAGAGTAGGCACGTTAATTTATCTGTTATATTTCGTACTTAATACGATATCTATATTTACCTACTATATATACATGAATACTATTATAAGTAAATACCTTTCCGATCAGATCTATTTGTATTTGCGGTGTTCACGAACGTGTGGTCCGTTTCTTGAGTATGATTTGAACCGAAGTAATCCGTATGCATTCTGGAAAGAGAAACATGAATATAAGAAAATTTCTTAGTTTACGTAGACTTATATACATACGAGTATGTAGAATGGCATAGGTATTTAATAGCGTTCCGTAGTAAAGCCGCGTGGTGAAGAACGCACGAGTAATCACAAGACGCAATTCCAGCTGCTTTCAATGGAATGGAGAAAGGATATAAACAACGTTGCATACAATCCCATATACATATACATAGCCTATATGTATTTTTAACATTGGACCGTCAATAAAATGTGAGATTGGATCCGTACCCGCTACTGCCGGAGCTGCAAGAGAAGCCCTTGTTGACTTTGCCGAGATTCTTCTCCTTGTGGTCGGTGAGCTGGTCGATGAACACGTCGCGGTGCCGCTGCATGTACTCGTGAATGTTGCCGAATTTGCAATATTCAACTATCACGATCAATTCGCCTGGAAACATACCATATCAAATGTATTTCGTATCCATTTAATCGTTCACTAACTGAGTTCTCTATTCACCATACGGTCCTTAATGATATAATAGAGAAATGTGTTTGGCGTTTAGCGGCTAGACATTATGACACACATTTTTTTGTATTTTTTTTATAAATTGAGAGTTGGTAGAACCTATATACGGTTCGCCCGGGGAAGTACCACCGCCACACCTATTTCTGCCGTGGAGCAGAACATTCTGTGTTTCGGTCCGAAGGGTGTGGTTTCCGGTCCACTTGTATACCAGAGGCGACCATCTTAGTCCTCAAAAGTAGCAACGCATCTGTGACCGACGTCTGTCAGGTTCACTACTAACACTTACTAACTACACCTCCTAACACATACTAACGTGACTAATATCACTATCAGTTCCTTTCCTGCAGTACTGCTGCTAAAGAGTACTCACCAACTAATTCTTATTAACACCTTATACTAACTGAATTCACATTAACAGTCTCTACAACCCTGTTAGGAGTCGGTTACAGATATCCATGGTCGGCAGCGACCACTTGTGACTGCTACCTGCTCGTTTGCTACTCTATTCAATAAAAAAAAAAATAATCAATGTTATTAGACTAAAAGTATGGAAGTGTAACTGAATAGGTACGATATATTTACAAAGTATTATGATTTAATACTAAATACTTATGTATACCTATGTTAAAGTATTTTACTTATTAGTTTGGATACTTCCGCGTCTCTTACCCTGTATTTACATAGAACACGCATACGAAAACTTTACAACGATTATTATTTATTAGAGTAACAAAATAATCATATCGCCTCATTATTGTAAGTTTAATAAAAACGGGAACAGCGAACATTGTGTAAATTGCGATAATGTTTCCTAGAAAATAATAAACACTTGACTTACATATTTTAAAACAATACTTGCTTTGATTAGCGGTTCATATTTGTTTATGATTGCTGCCACGCAAATAGTCTAAAGTGTAATAAAGAAATTACTATAAATAACAATTTACTACATAGCTTATTCAACAATTTAAAAATCTTACCCTTTTCATTATATTGTGTGATCAAAATGATAATATATGTTATTGATACCAATATCTAATAGGAAAACTCGTTCTAAAATATCACCAAAAGAACTCGTTTCAGTCAAAAACTTCCAAACTATTCTAATTTTGAAAATGGACAGTAAGCTATTTCAAAAAATTATAAAGCCTTTTACTTACGCTTTCCCACATTTTTAGTGCAAGCTCCAAGTAAGTTGACTATATTGATATGCTTGCCAAGATGTACCATTATTTTCAACTCGGACGCCAACGCTCTGATGTACATATTGTCAGCATTTTTCTTAACCATCTTGACCGCCACCGGAGTCGTTTCTTCGGCGTTGATTATACCTCGAGCGCCCGCTTTAAATACGACGCCGAAAGCGCCTGCCCCGAGCTTTTTACCTGAAATTGTACAGAAGCAGACTTTCATAAGTATCCAATGACAATATTACACGCAGACACAGAATAAAAGGATATTTTTATTGACTAAACACATAATTTTACCAAGTGGTGCTAAAAATAATAGGGGCCGAACGTTACATTTTTTACTGACATGTTACAAATTTTTCAATATTACCCTTCGGCTCAATTACAAAAAAATTAATAAAAACGTACCTAAAATAAGCTTCTCCGGAGGAAACTCAAATTTCTCATCATACGGCAAAAGTTCAGCTTGTTCATTGATACCTAATTCAGGATTCAAAGATTTCTTATCTCCTTCCCTAAAATAGAGAAGACCAGCCTCGGCTAGTTCCTTTCTGAACTGCTTTTCTTTGCGTATCTTCCACGCTAAGTACACTACAAGTAGTATCAGTACAAACGCTACTCCTCCACAAATAGCGAAATATACGGAGATATACGTCGGCTTCTCTGGAACGTGAAATAAAAAAAAGTGTAGAAAAATCAGCGCAACCAACAGGGTAAAGTATGAATATCTGCGGTTACTCTAATGATGTGCATAAAGAGAACAATTCGTAGCAATCGATTTTACGGCCCGCTATTGGACACTGGTTTCTTCAGCAGGTACGTCAAGTTTGGACCATACTACACCATGTTGCTCCAGTGCAGTTTTGAGGTGATCCCAGTTAGTGGTCAACTTTTTTCGGATATTGTGAAACCGCTTTTACGGCTTCCGACAAGGTTTAACGTCTCATCCCGAACACGAAAACTCTCGTAAAAATATGCCACTAGCTGTAAGTAGTCACTATCCAAGTGACCAGTACAATTAATAATATTATATATATACTAATGTGTTATTTACGCGTTTAGGATGTATCATTGTTAATCATTTAATCGTTTAATCGTCAATCAATATAGTATTTATATATTTTTAATCCAATGAAATACTTAATTACCTTTGATAAGAAGATTAATAGCTCGTTTGGTGATTTCACCGGCGCTGGTCGCGACGCATTCGTATTTCCCATTATTCTTATCTAACATTTCTTTGATGATAACACTTGAATTCACCACACTGTGGTCCATATTATCGGTAATTATACTGATGTCGGTGGTGTTCAGGGGTATTCCGTCCTTTAATAAAATTTCTATACTTATAATCTATCGAAAATAATATTCCACGCTAGTGAAACCGTGAGGCGCAACTAATAATTTTACAAATAGTAAATTATTTTCTACAAGCCTCTTTGTATTGACAATAAGCCTGGTTTACAATGAAAAGCTGGGAAAACAGATAAATAGAATACATAAATAAGTTTAGAGACCTAGTGCATGCTCTAATAGCATATGTTTTTGTCGTGCGATTTAATTCGAAGGCACCGAGATTACGACATGAAGTACGAAAGTGCATATTCTAAACATCCGGGTATTGCTACAAATAGCATCGACGATGACATCGAGATACCAAAAGTAAGATGTCCATGGCCCGAATCTATGTAGATCAACAAGGAAACAACTCCGCTAGAATCTGTCCCCTTATAAACGTTTTATTGTGCTCATTTCGTGAAACATTATTTAAATCGTGTACTAATTCGTGCGGTACCTACTACAAAGAGTGCAGCAAATCAGTAATGTTTTAAGCCACACCTATTTCTGCCGTGAAGCAGTTGTTTCAACATACTGTGTTACGGTCCGAAGGGTGTGGTTGCCGGTCCACTTGTATACCAGAGACCTTTGACAGGGTAGCTACTAACACTTACTAACTGCACTAATATCACTCACAGTCCCGTTCCTGCAGTCCTATTACTAAAGAATGCTCACCAACTAAATCTTATTAACACCTTATACTAAATGAATTCACACTAACAGTCACTACTGCCCTGTTAGGAGTCGGTTATAGATGTCCATGGGCGGCAGCAGCCACTTGTGACTGCTGCCTGCTCGTTGGCTACTCTATTCTAATAAAAAAGTTGATTTTGTAGGTACCTTATACCATAGGATAGTCGGCGGCGGAACGGCGCTCGCTTCGCAGCTGAGCTGAACGCGTTGGTACGGTGTGACCTCCCGATTCGTGTCCTTTAAAGGTTCTTTAATTATAGGCTTACGAATAGCTGTGAATAATAAACAATTTAGTTATACGAGCTTGTTCATACTTATTGTCTGTCCATGATATAATATTATGGAATTCACTCACGCCCTATATTAGAGCATCTGGTATACCTACATATGTTTAAAAGACGTGTAAAAGAATTCTATTTTAATTCTTGCATTCAGGTATATTGTTAGCTATTTTTATTTATTTATTTTCATTTCATTTTTATGCACTCTATTTCGTATTAGTTTATCTATTACGTATGATTTTTTTCTTTCCTATTTTATTTTATTCCTACTATTTTATTGTTTATAAAGTAAAAATTGTAGATATTTTAAAATACTGTTGTTGTTAAGGAACACTAACAAATAGTATAAATTATATAGGTACTTAAAAGTATTAAACTTGTTATACCTTCAACCATGATGGAAATTATTTCAAATTCTTCAGATTGATTCTTCCTGAGTCCTAGACATGTATAATTTCCCCCTTGATCCAAAGAAATGTTATCTAAAACTGCTACCGCTTCATATGAAAATTGTGTGGTAGAAACGTAAACTGTAACAGATGATGAAACAAAAAATATCTTAAAAGTACGGTAGTTCTACGCAGGGATATTTGATTCCAAATTAGACAATTGACTACCTGTATTATAGTAACCGAATAACTGATAAACATACACATTATATCCTCTATAATTCTTATTTGATATCATTATTACACCGAGACGCAGAACAAATGGATGTGCTCGTCACACGAATGTTTGCGCTGGGTGCTGGGTGGGAAACGAACTCCCAGCTCCGATAATACAGTTACGATCTCTAGCCACTACGCCAAGAGGCCAGTGAAATGAAATGAGAAAAATATAACCGAGGACGTCCACTTTAGGACATTTCTAATTAAACAGAATCGTGGCGAACGATAAGCTAGCTGTACAATATAATAAAAAAATATAATAAATATAAATAATATTATGAACTTACCGTTGTCAAATAATTGGTCGCCGTCATTTCCCAACCATGTAACATTTTCAAAATCGTATTTTGAAGCTAAACATGTAAGCTTAACATCCTCTCCTTCTGAGTACCATGTCTTATCACTATTTATAATCCCAAACCCATTCGATATATCATAAACTAAAAACCTTTTTGATTTAGTGTCATTCAAAATTTGACCTTCGATTTCATTAGAGGCTTGGCATGTAATATTTCCAGAGAACTTCGCAAGTATCTGAACGGTTGAGATCACTTTTATCAGAGACACAGCTTTTTCTTCTATATTTTGAACCTGCACAAATGTTTTTTCACGCACATTATATTTTCGACACACACGTATATATATACATATGTATATGTGTGTGTCGGAGAGAAAGGTTTAAGCCACAAGCCAGTGCTGCCTAGCGTTGGTTTAGTGGAGATAATAGCGTACACTGTGGGGCTCATGTCGTGCGCGCGTATAATTAATAATGGGAATCAGTTAGAACTCAGGACTTAATAATGATAGATAAATAGATAATAATGATATCCACGCACCAAGTTCGACCTTTCTCCGTTTTCGTTTGTAAAATCCCAAGTTATCTTTGGTAACGGGTACCCGATAGCTACACACTGCAATGTTGCCACTGTGTCCAAGGATGCCCTAAATAGTTCGGACCCAAAGTTTACCGTCGGCTCTCCTAGAACCAAAGTGTTTATATTATACAGGTGTGTAAAACACTAAAGTTCATCGTTAATTGTATACCTAATCTAACAAGCCTCACCAGTTCTCCTCTGATCATACGTCACTTCTGTCGTTACGTATTTATTTTTAGCAACTAGCGTATAATTTCCTGTATCGTTTACGTCCATTATTTTTATGGTAAAAAAAATTTTATCTTTCACCCTATTAGTAAAATATTTAGCAGGATTTTTGGGAAGTTCCTTGCCATCTTTTAAGCTGGAAAGTGAATTATTTTAATATAAAAGTAAATTAAGTTAATCTGATATAAATATAAATAATAAATATAGAAGTATATACTTACAAAGTTATAGTCGCTGTCGGGTAATCTTTTATTAGTGTAGTTATTGAATTCCCTTTATGATTAACTATAATTGGATTATCAAATGTAGACTTTGTCAAATTTATAAAGCTCTCTGGAATAAAAACGTTATTATGCTTATACATAGATGGCATGATCACTTGTATTTGTTACATTACCATTTGCCAATATGTAGTTCTATTTGAATTTATTAACATAAAACTATTCCCCTTGCTTAGGTTACTGTAAAATATTTATTTATTAATATGTATCTCGAAAAGTCTGTCTAGTTTGATACTTTGTCAGCTAATTATTATTTTTTTAAATATCTCATAAAGATTATATTTTTAACTTATGCATGAACACTGAAACGTTCTATTAACACTCTTATTATTAACATAATATCTGATTGCATTAACATGTTTATTTAAAGTTAATGTATACAAAGGATACTACGCATACAAAACATATATGATATGATTATTTGTCCAATGTGACACCGTAACACACAATTGTATACATACTTTCAATGTCTGGTTTTTATTATTGGATGTACCACTTCCTGTATTTATTCACTTAGCATCACTAAAATACGTCTTGGTTTTAGATTATCATAGAAATATTTAATGGGCTAGTAAAACTATTTTTGATTTTCAAACCCTATATCCATATTAATATTATAATTATGAAAGTAACTCTGTCTGTCTGTCTGTTTATCTGTCTGTTACGGTTGCACGGCCTAACTGCTTGGCCGATTGTAATGAAATTTGGTGTTAGGATACTTTGAATCCTGGCAATGAACATATTTATCCCGATATACCCACGGTACTGTCAGTGTCATCTACTACTACTGTCAGCTCTACATATAAAATGAAATTGTAAAATTGCGCATTCCTACATCACTTAACCATATTTTAAATTAAATTCATACCTTCGAAATACATTTCAATTACCTACATATAATACATATATACATATTTGATGTAAATCTACCGAATCTCCTATGAAGGTTCCATATCGATTACTTCTGCTCAGGTCAGGCCATATAAAAATGGTGAAATTAAATCAATTACTTAATAACATTTTTACATGCAACCTCAAGCTGGTGACTTACCAGTAAAGACCTTTTCGAACGTCGTGTACTGTTGATCTGGACCATTTTTTGAAAAGCAAATATAATTTCCAGCATCTGCTTCAGTCGCGTTTTCTATTGTAATGCTGTAATACAGTACATTTCCTTGCAAATCATACTCATTTGTACGATTCCTCACTCCCTTGAATATTGGAATAGAAAAAAAATCTGTTAACTTCTGTACAAACATTTTGTGTATGTCGATTCTATTTGTACATGTGTATTTTCATTATATTTATACAAGCTAATATTCTACACTTAGATGTTAGGTTAGTAACTAATTATCTACAGTATTCACCGGAATAATAGAATTTACCTTCGGATAGTTCCCGGGTACTGTCCATGTCAGCACAGTTGCTATGTTACTTTGGTATTCGACTGTGCAATTGAGTGTAAACGTCTCACCCTTTAAAAAATACCGTTCACCCACGATAGTTGGTATCGGTGGACCTGTACTACTATCTAAAACGATAATATTTTTTTTTATCAAACTGGTTGTAAATACGATTTATTATGATATTCTATATTAATAACAATTATAGAAATACATTTATATGAATGATACAGACTTTACTCGTAATAAGTAACTGGATAGATAAAATACACTCAATATCAATATGTCTATTATACACTATAATCTTTGATGAAATTCTTTATAAATCCAGATATGTTTATTAACGTATAACCCTAAATATTTTCTTTTTTAACTATTTCCAATAACAGTTTTTTTATTTAGCCTTACATTATATTTATTTTAACTTCCAGCTATAGGCACTAGTCTCTGAAGGCATTTAATATCATTTAACATCCTGTGATTCCATGATTTCGTATTCCTTTCATGGAAAACTAATTATTTAAAATGAAACAAATCCATACTTCAACAGTTACAGACTACATTTCAAAACTAACATTAATCTCGTATGACAAACTTTCAAGCAAAAACTTTAAATTGACTTTGTGAATAATTTTATCGAATAATATTTATGGAATAATAACAAACATAATATTGTTTTGTCAAAACTCTTAGTAATAAAATCAATCTCAAAAAATTTTACGTGTATCATATTTTCCTTTAGCTCTTGAAATGGACTAGTTTTATTCAATATGCGAGAGAAACACTTATGTATATAAATGTGCATATTTATGTTCGTTCTGACATAAGCAGCTATGTATGTATTTTGGATTCTAGTTAACACTTAAAAGACACTACAATCAGTTCATTATGTAAGCCATTACACGTGCAAGTTATCATAAGTGTATTGACTATGGATCACATCTGACAACTGCTTGCTACCTAGCAATTCTCAACAAACCTTAATGTATTATTATTTATTAAAGTAATAGTTTTCAAATATTGAACGCCCTCTCCTGCGTACTCTGCCTCTAATTTGCACTCTAAGGACTGAATTACAATTGCTATAATTTGAAAAATGTCGTCAAATGCATTACTTACAAACCAAAAAGACCAATTCAATGTTAGTAAATTTGTTAATTAACATACAGTACACAAAAAAGATCAAAGAGAAGCAGAGCAACACTCCAAGACCAGAATAGCCAGTGAGACAGTTACAAGCACAAGCGACAAAACAACACATAAACGATTAACGTTCAAAAGTAAATGAAACCATCACACCACGCTACCTCGTTATGTGACATCTAGAGTGCAGTACTATCTACTTACAACGTATTAATTTCATCGTCTTATGTTTTCCGCGAAGTCCTTTGCATTTGTAAGAGGATCGCGCTTTCAATAAAAATCCAATCTTTGGAGAGTACTTTAAAAATTCTGGGATCTTGGTACTCTGCAGCTATTATCGTATCGAATAAATAACATGTGGTTAGTTGTGTATTTAGTAACCCTATAATGTGCTTTTCAATTTACACCTTTAAATTAAACTTCAATTGAACGTTTTACTAAAATTGAAAAGCAAATTTGACCACATTTACGGCAAATAAAATTGAGTTGAATCTGTATTATTGAATAATTTATGATGACATTGATTACAATTTGCTGTAAGTGCGGTGGATATATTATTATAAGAATTAGATTCACACAGCTCTAATCACCTACATTTATTTACAAAAACATCTTTTGTTGCCATGACGTTTCGCCTCGCAAATTTACAAACGAAAATTTTTATCCGATCATCGGGGAGCACATCGCTCTCGACGGTGGACCCTACTTTAGGGTCATATTGCAATTCGATATATTCACTGTCTGCAAATTCCTGAATATTAAGAATGCAATTATGAGTCCACTTGAAGCAACCAAAAATCTGAGGTGTATCATGCTTTAGTATATACTTAATCGCAGGGTTAAGCATTAGGTTTTGAGATCCGAGTGGTCAACCTTGATTACTTTGTTACCGTTTCTTCTGAAACTAAACTCTCCGGCTTAATCATTTCTTAATGTAAACAATGACTTTGCTGTAATTAATGTTAACCAATCGAGCTAAAACATTACTGTTAGATAATAGTCGATATTACAAATCATGCAAATACTAAAAGCAATTTTAATTCTCGTAGATAGTATTTTTTGTTATGTAACTGATTAAATCCTTCGCGTGTTTTCGAATATATACATACTATATAGTTACCTTACATTTAACAAATAAATTAATCAGTTAGCAGTAAAAGTAATCGTCGTATCATACAATCATGTCTGCATACATACCAACGTTATTTCAACTTTAACGTCCGGTGTAGTAGGCCTACACCCAATTACGACCTTCGACCCGCTTCTTGCTATTACAACCTCCCTCATGGGTGCAAACAAGCTATCCAACCCTATAATTTGTAAAACAGGGATTTAGACGGACGCTGACTCACGCTATCTCAATAAATGTTTTATTACTATCTGATTGATTTTAAACAACTACACAATACTGTATCATTAGATCTCACCGTCAACGTAGACGTAAATATACGAGCTGTGTTCGGTGTCGTTCAGTTCCTCCGTAATATTTGTCAAAATGTATTTTTCGTTAACCGTGTCATCAAAACATCCATAATAACCCACTGCGAAACGATCAACATTATACAGTTCGAGAATTTGTGCGTATTTATAATTTGAATCCGGGTTTGTCACATTTTTTTCAACCGTTATAAAATCTGATCCAGTCTTTTCTTCAGCTAATTCTTGTTGTTTTATATAAACTGGTATGTTTCCTTTACATACAATTGTATAATTTTGACCATTTTGTAACGTTATTTCCCTTAAAGAGGGAATAATTATCGGACGATCCAACTGTGGTTTATCTGGAAACGACATGGTTGCATTTCAGAATTTTTATTGATATAGCATTGAAATTCATAGAATATTGCATTATTCTTTCTCTATGACAATATTGCATTAATCAAATATTATATAATTGGAATTTCAATACGTTTAAGGTAAGAGTAGGTAGCGACCGGCGATACGTTCCCTGTATAATGTCTGCGACCACACCTAAGGTTCTAAAATTAAAATAAAGTGGCATGTACTTGGAAAATAACCTTTCGCTAATTTATTAGTATTATACCCAGATATCAGAGAAAGTACTTAATCATCGTATAATACAAACAAGAAGGGCCTTGTCATAAGGTAATTTATCATAAACACACGCCAATCAAAGGGGCAATTGATACTAAGAAGAAGAGTAGCCAGAACCAGGCTGCGGAGCATATCATGCTAATGGTGATTGAAATACGAGACAAAGCATCCGCACACCCATCGAAACGCACTATTAATTAGACCCTGTTCGCCTGAGGCGTGACAGAGGTGCGGTCAACATTCGGGTAATTAATCCCAACACTAGCACATGAAATGTTCCATCGTATACCGTAAACAATTGATATTATCGAGCTCTGCGAAGGACAATCAATTAAATAATTGAGATCCCGTGGTTCACTAACTGGTAATATTATTCACTACTACGCATTGTTAACTTACGAATATATAACAAAAACATTAAATGTATTTTATTAGGAAACGTCACAGTCCATTTCCGCGCGACCTCTGTCACCTCTATTCTCATTATTAAAGTTATTATTATTATTTAATACTGAGAAATATTGAGTAGCAGAGAAAAAATATAAAGTAGGAAGTTTTACATTCTAAGGAATGTAATAAATTATAGCAGTATGATATGTTTCTGATATATATTTGACATGGATCTTTGGCTTGAATTTTCGTAGTAATAATATAAAAATGTTTGTACATGTTTAAATCGATTTAAACATACATTTAACTAACGGATTTCAATAAAACTTATTTTAAAATTATTTTAACGATTTTAAAAATGAATGAATTTAAAAGTAAATATATCTGACGGATTAAAATTAAAAATTATTTCAAATGTTTTTTGGGATTCCGAAATAGTTCACGCTATTTAACATTTAATTTTTGAAACAAAATTTATGTAAACTGAATCTGGGGGCACGGCAGTGCCCCCGCCAAGTCGAGCGGCACGGCCGTACCATCTTTTCTCTAAGCAATTCAGGCCATTTTCGGCCCCCTATAACTTCGTTGGGGATAAAACTAGAAGCCTTAATTTTTATTAATCAAGCAAGCATGGTACAGACACGGTATATTTCAAATTTCATTCAATTTGAATCGGTAGTTTCAAAATTATAACGAGTCAAACTTTCTTAATTTGTCACTCACTCACTCACTAACCGATCATCAAAAGTCTAAGGCATTTCTAGCAGACATAGAACCTTGAAATTTAGAATACAATTAGTGTTTAGTGTATGGATAAAGGAAAAACTAAAATATTATTATTACAAGCTTTTTTTTATCAATGTATGAATGTACATACATTCATAAAAATACAACTCGGTATGTATGTTTGTTCGGGCGGAAACCTTGCGACTGAATTTTAGACCAGTTATCTTTAACCGATTCAGCTGAAATTTGGTATACACGGTTATTCTGGATGACAATGCATGCTTAGCTACGTGACGTCATTCTGATTTCAATATGGCAGATCAGCAAGATGGCGGACTTGTTATTTTTTTACTGCACTAACACAATATGGGTATCAAATGAAAGGGATTGCTGAGGAGAATACGAAAACTAATACAGCGTCACATTAAAAATATTTTTCGTAATTTTTAATTTATATGTGTATTACTAGTGAGATAAATTGTGTTTTCATGCGATTGCCGAGTCAAATTATTTATATAAAATGTTAAAGATTTTTAATATTGATATGGTCACTGTAAAATGTTGTTTGGTTACCTAGTTAGGTAACAACTTAAAACAGAAGGTCCCTTAAGTAGGGACTGAATATAAATTAATAACTACACGAGAAATAGGGCCACACTGAAAATCAGTGGCCGCGGTCCACCGCGGCAACACTGAGTGTGTGCCCTTTCATCGGGTAGCGCTACACAGATTCCGTACTATTTTTTTATTGCATTCTATATTTCTTTTTGTAAAAGCTTTATTATTATTATTTTTATTTATTTTTGTTAACTATTATTATTGTTATCCTTTTCTTTTTGGTTTTGTTTTTTTTATTTGGTTTGTTTGTATATTGTTTTTATATGTTCATACTGTTGTAGCCTATTCTGATGAATAAAGTTTTCTATTCTATTCTATTCTATTCCTTGGTATTACTTGGATTTCATATCTTGTTACGGTAATATGTGGCAACCATTTCATTTGTCATACTGGCCGTCGTTGGCCACTCGCACGATCAACATTCTATTTTTCAAATATCATAATTTCGTCTTTCGATTTTCTACACCATTCATTGTCTCATCGTGTTCGACTCCAGACGATACGCTTAATTACATCAGAAATAATTATAATTTTTATAAATACTGTATTTTTATAAAATAAGTTGAAACCAATACAATATAAAAACAGACTTGAATATGTGTATGAATAAGTGTATATATCACGATTTACTCAAAAAAGTGCCGTTAAACACCCGTCTGATCTTTAGGTTAAATATTTTTACGACTTACATTATTCGTCGAAGTAAAGCTAAGTAAGGTGCATGATAAGGTACCTCATGTGGAGGCGGCGGGCTGGAACTGGAAGCCAGGCTAGAGAGGGAGTGGTGTCGACGGAGGTCACTCTCACTCGGCGTATCCGAATCTGATAGTCTGGAGGTGGACGTGGACGGCGGGGATAGGTGCTCGCCATCGCCATCTTCCTCACGATACCTCTGAATAATAACAAAATTATGTCATTGTAATTTTATGTAATAATATTTACTCATTATATATTACTAGTGGACCTGACCACGCGTTGCCGTTGTTATACATGTCAAATATCGTGCGTTTAGAAATTTATTTTATGTAAAAATTTATTGACAATTGACATTTATTTTATAAAAACTGTCCTATCCTTTATGTTGGACCAAACAATCTACAAAATTTCATTGAAATCTGTTCAGTGGTTTCGGAGATTAGCGCAAACGAACATCGTGACACGAGATTTTTATATACATATATAAGAGAAGAGATGTATTGGATAAACTAGTGTACACC
>DWGJ01002692.1:0-15081 GCA_018246895.1 Aspitha aspitha aspitha | reverse complement strand
CAACTGCTTCACGGCAGAAATAGGTGTGGCGGTGGTACTTCTCCGGGCGAACCGTATACAGGTTCTACCACCTACTAATTGTTGTGTTGTGATTTTTTCTCGGCAGACTACATTTACGCGTTTGAACGTTCTGTGCGATAGAGCGATTTCTGCGTTACAAACGTGCCGGTTTTTTAATAGATTGCACTATTATGGCCTTAGAAAGGGTTTGTGAAGAAGATCAAGGATGTCTACGTGGATTATAATAAAGCCTTCGATTCTAAAGAAATATCGGTGTTAGAGCGTCTTCATTGAAGCATTTGAATCATAAAACTAAAGATTGATATTTACACACACGGTTGGCTATGAAATGTGCGCATTATCAGACTAATGGCATATTACAACATGCCAATTTTTTTTCTTATTTCATTAGCGCTGAGAGTTAGTTCGCCGACTTTTTTGTTCCGGCTTTTATACCTTACAATAAATAAAACAATTTAAAATTGAAGCCTTATATATTTAGCAATGTATCGAAGCATTGAAACGTGTGTGGAATGCGACCACAAAATGCCGCTAAACAGAATTATTTAGAAGGTAGTTTGATGCAGATAGGCCTAGCTGTATAGTACATCGATCGTTGGTTGCAGTGTCCACTTAGTACCCGGTAAAGGTAGTAAGAGATTTGCACATTAAAAAATATTATTAAATATTTCATTGATCTTATTATAAAAACGCTCATATGTACATATACATTCTCACAAATTAATCTTCTGTTCCTTTCGCTAAAAATAAAAAAAAACAACGTGCACAGATAGAAAATAGATAGGATTATAGGTACATATATTTTAATGAACAACGTACAGAGAGTTACGTAACAGTGATATCATTTCCTAGCAATTAATTAGTAAAACTTGTATTAGCATGCTCAACTGCAAATTAAAATTTGTTTCTCCGTTATTATATTACAATGTAATGGAATATTTACTCTCACCTGCTTTGTGCGTTCCAGACGGTTCTCGAAATTAATTGGAGAGTAAAATAAATTCTCATTTAATTTTCATTCACGAAAGCAACAGCGCAATTTTCATAATGCCACCTTTGTAACGTTGTTTCACTGTAGACGAGAAGCGATTGGATTGATCTTTTATAAGCTTTTATAATTACATACATATATATCGTCACGGCAGGTCCCTAACGGGGTAGGCAGAAAGCAGCGAGTGCTAAATATCTCTGTCCTTACAAACCTACCATGCTTAATCTACATGTGCTTTATAATTGCAATAGGAATTATCTTTTATATTTTTTATTTTGCATTTTGCACTAATTCCTGAATAGGACATAAATATGATAGTGTATTTCCTCATTTGTTAAGCACCATCCTTTCATGCGCATGCACCCGTGAATTGCAGATGTCGAAACAACCAAAGACTGCACAGCTGTGCACTCTACATTCCGCTACTGACATGGAGACAGGTCTGATGCTTCTAAACTCTACAAGTTACAATTGTTTATAACAACCATTACAGGTCCACTATTGGACTCAGATATTCTCTCGTTATAAGACAATTCCAGATCATTTTTATAGATAGTTAGTTAAGAACAAGTTGGCAAATTTACACACCTTTAAGAAATGATGAATAAGCATAAGCAAGAAATTCAGCCTCCCACTCGGGAGGTCTTTGTTCGATCCTGGCACGCACTTCTGATTTATTAGGTGCCTTTTATAACTGAAATTTAAATATCACTTGCTGTAACAGTGAAGAAAAACATCGTGAGGAAACCTGCACTCGTTAGAGATTTCATGAAGTATATGATATTTTCTGAGGTGTGTGAAGTCTACCAATCCGCAGTTGGCCAGAGTGGTAGACTACGGTCTAAATTCCTCTCACTATGCGAGGAGACCTGGTCCAGCAGAGGACCATAAAAAGGGTCGAACAACAACAACAAGAATATGTCGCAAGGTGTGCGAGTGTTTACGATTTTTCCATCATTGTAATGGCTACAGGTATTTAATTTTAAGAATCTACGTAAATTTGTATAGTCGTATTTGCCCGAATTCAAACCTGAGACTTTCGGTGAAAGTTTGAAATATAAACGACTAAACTATTAGTTTGTTTCTACTTATTATTGTGATTTGTTAATGGTATCCGTAATAAAAATATTATCTCATCAAAATCTGCAATGTATCTTTCATCTATTTGCTTGTGACAGGTCCCTTTAGGTCGTGTAATTATTTTCCTCTTTTTCAGTGCGCTCGGGGTGAAGCGAAAAATTAATAATTCGCCACAGAATGACGCAGAGATTCGTCTCTCTATTTTTCTAATGAAAATTGCCAAGAAATAATTCAGCGCGTTTATTAAGGACTGGGTCCGGATAATAACGGGCATTCTGATATAAAAAAACGGTTAATTCGTTTAAGAACTCTGTTCTTACGTTCCTTAATTACAATGTGATAGAAAAGGACAAAAGATTGAGTTGAAAAGGCGATATGCATGTTTTAATATTGTTGTAAAACAGCCACTCTGTTCCTGCTACTACATACTTAGGATCAGCTGTTCTGTTCTTATATCCTAAAGTTAACACTCTAAAGACGTCTGTTTGTCTTTTCACTATGTACCCGTATAATGTATGTGCTCTCTCAAGTATAAAGTTGTGTTATAAAAGTGAAAACAGGCCTCGTACAAAGAGGTCGTTTGTTAGGCGAGGCATAATAATTTTTAATAAATAAAGATGCTATTTATTTCAGTTGAGGTAATTCGTGCGTCAGGAAACTATATTAATAAGCTAGTATGTATTATGGTTTGTAAGGACAGAGATATTTGGCACTCGCTGCTTTCTGCCTACCCCGTTAGAGACCTGGCGTGACGATATGTTTGTGTATGTATGTTATAAATCATCCAAATAGATGAGATATCAAGTTGTTTGACGATTAGGTTGTTAAGTTGTTCGCCTTATACTCGTATGAAGTATTTGAGAGATTAACGTACGCTAACGTTGGTATACCTGTTTAATAAACACACCTCAGTTCGTTAAGGGTTTTAATTAACCGTAACATGATAAGTATGTAACGTTAGCTAAAATATGTTATTAAATTTCAGAGTACCTACATGTAAACTTAGATACTTTCTTAATGAATACAAAATAATGTATAGACAGAGAGGGAAAGAGTCGGACAGAGCGAGAGAGAAGAGGTTTTAATGAAAGATACCTGATCTTTATTTACTAAGAGCTGTGCCCCGCTGTTTCGCCCGCGTAAATACCGATATCGTGGGAATTTCGAGATATAAATAGCTTATATGTTGCGATATAACCTCCTGTATTGTCAAGTGAAAGTCCTATTAAAATCGGTGCAGCTGTTCCAGAGATTAGACCGACAAACAGAATTTAGCGTTAATGGTAAAAAATGCTTTTAAAAAACTAGCTTGGATATAATGTAACGTTGTATTAGTTTTCGTATTCTCCTCAGCGAGCCCTCTCATTTGATACTCATACTGTGGTAGTGCAGAAAAAATAACAAGTCCGCCATCTTGCACGATCCGCCATATTGGAATCAGAATGACGTCACATAGCTAAGCATCCATTGTCATTCAGAACAAGCGTGTATACCAAATTTCAGCTGAAATCGGTTAGCGATAACTGGTCTAAAATTCAGTCAGTCGCAAGGTTCCCGTCCGGACAAACATACATACATATCAAGTTAATAAAAAGCTTGTAATGATCTATCTATACTTATAATAAATCTGTAGAGAGGTCAATTCTGTCTGTCTGCATAACCGTTACAGAAACAAAAACTACTAGACGGATTTTAACGAAACTTGGTACAATTATTTGTCACACTCCTGAGCTGGTTATAGTATACTTTTCATCACGCTACAATCAATAGGGGCAGAGCGGTGAAGGGAAATGTTGGGAAAACGGGAGAAGTTACTTCATTTTAAAGCTCCTACATCCATTAAATAGTGAAGAAATACTGTTTTATACCCGTGCGAAGCCGCGGGCCGCTAGTTATTACTATAGTTACATATAAGTAGATGAAGCAAGAGACAGCTGACTAAAGCATGCTTATTAATATTGTTTCTATGTATTATGTATATTTTATTCGAGATGTATCTACATACGTACATAGAGACAATATAGTAATATATCCATAAAGGATTATCAGAACAAGCATGGTTTTTAGAATTGAATACACGATAAAGTGGAAAATATTACTTGCTATGCCTTTGTACGGCAATTAAATCCAAATCGAATTTTGTTAACTACGCCATGAGAGCCGATTGCCAATTGGTGATATTAATAAATTGGTTCGGAAATATAGTACGCAAATCAAAATTAAGGATTCAGGAAGTTCGAAATCTTAATGTTTCATAAAGAAAATTTGGCGTAACAATAGCTAATAACATTAACAAAGTGCACATATATAATGAGAATAACACAGAATAGAACAGGAAATAAGACGTTTTAGTGTAATACTTGGTTTTGTGCAATTAAAAAAACTGAAATTGGCGAATTGAAACGGACAATTAAGAGCGTCTATAGACTCAAAATTATATGTAAGAAGAGGCGAGGAACATGAA
This sequence comes from Aspitha aspitha aspitha, assembly GCA_018246895.1. Taxonomy (NCBI): domain Eukaryota; kingdom Metazoa; phylum Arthropoda; class Insecta; order Lepidoptera; family Hesperiidae; genus Aspitha; species Aspitha aspitha. The sequence continues at coordinate 10,525 of DWGJ01002692.1, read as the reverse complement.
ACTGCGTATATAATCTGTGTATCATTTACATTAACATGTGAGTGTTTTGGAAAGTCTTTACGATGTTGTATCAAGATTATGCAAGATGCATTAGACTGGTCAGTTTAATGCTTCAGAGGGCACGCTGCGCTATGCAATTGCTCTTCTAAAGTCTTACAGATGGTTTAAAAACATCCGACAATCGTTTTCCCCACTAACCCGTATCCCTACCAATCCAAAATGGAGAAATGTTCACAGTTGAATACGCTTCAGGCTTTCCGCAATTACAGGAAAGACTTTTGCCCAGCAGTGGACGCATAATTGGCTTGCAGTCACACTGGCCCATTGATACTATGATCAAAGAAACTGACCGCTGGGCTGTGAGTCGTGACTTCGATTCCCGAACATAAATATTGGGTGGTAATTCAAATTGGGCATGGTAATTCAAAATTCAAATTGAAAAAAACGTCTTTTACTATTCAGTATAAATTGGCAGTAGAAGATTGCATATTGGCTGTTTGTCAATCAACTTTATTAGTACATTTAAAAAAATTAGGCATTAATAAATTACACATTTATTTGTCTATGCTTCAATATGTATATCTATGCATAGTACTGTACAAGAATCCGATCTTAATTTTACAGTTTAAAATAAAAAAATATTATGTCATTATTACAAGATTTATCGTCCACTTGTTTGCTAGGTTAATGTATTAAAAATCATACTCTGAGCCGTATATTAAGAAAATTGCTGGTTGCAATATAGGTATGTACATTTGGTTACAGAGAATACTCTCTACGTGACTCAATCTATTTTCCACCTTGATTTCCTACGTGACGCGAATACTCCTATTAAATAAGTTGGCCATGAGACTGGAATTTAAAATTAGTTGATTTACTCTTAATAAAAATCCACATAAATAGCGTAGCTTGTAATATTTCTACGGGCGGGAACTACTAAAAAGTAATATTTTGCAATGGTATACAAAATATAGCTTTTAATTGGGAACTTGAATTATCAAAATGAACAATCAATACAAAATAATAATTTGCAGTAGGTTCGTTTTTATTTACATCTAAAAAATGTAATACTCAAGTGTTTAGAATTTTTTTTAATATTTTTTTCTGACATAACTTTTGAATGTAAATCTATTAACTTTTCAACGGGTTGTATTCTCAGTTGTCTTCGAATCGAAAACTATTAAAACTGTACAAGAACTTTCTGTTCAAGTTTTTCTATTTTTGACTAGAAAAGTACATCATCGCCCGATACTACCATTAAAAATGATGCTATTGACTTAAAAAAAGCGATTTAACATCAGTTGCAAAAAGCCCACAAAGGTATGTTCGTGCCCGAGAATAGTGTAGGTATGAGGGCTATGGAAAGCGCATCCGCCGCGTAATGACGCATTGTGCAAGGCGTGGCTCGGATGACGAAAAACATTTTAATGGTTTGACAAATTGACTCGCAGTTCATACGATGCTCAAATTATACATAATTGCCAGTGTTGTGTGCAATAAATCGCACAAAACATTGCTAATGACGAATCGTTATTGTCCTCTCGATAGTTTGTACTTTTTTGATAGACCATAGACTGTAGAACGAATGTGATTATGCAATTTATGGACGAGTTATTCTTTTCACTGATATTGTACAAGTGTTTTTCGGGTTTATTGTCTGTCGTTGAGCGAATTTAAAATGAACAACTGTTCTTATATTTATAGGGCGAATAAATGTTTGAGATTTGATGTAACCAAAGTTTTTTAATTTTACTATTATTTTTTAATTTTCCATAGTTTCTAAGTCAGTTTCTTCGCAGAATAAACATTTTCTTTCTTTTTTCGTTTATTTTATTTTTCTTTCTTTCAAAATATATTAAACGGATCTCGGTATTTGTAGATAAAAGCCGACATATTGTCTATTCCTATGATATTGTACATGTTATAGGCGACCTGTTCTTATTACAAAACTGATTTAAAAGATCTTTTCTATAAAAGTTATTAAAAAACCATTTATTATTATCTTTCTATGTACTGTATGCAACAAATATGAATCAGTATTGCAACGGAGTTAACATAATCATTACTGATTATGTTAATGAAATTACAAAAATATAAAAATTAAGAATTAATTGCGACACTATCATACATAAAGCGCATTAATTGAATTAAATAACGCACACATTACGTCCAATTTGATGTAATATATTTAACGAAAAACATATGAAGCAAAAACGTATGAAGCAAGGATGTTTGTTAAAAATTCGACGTTATAAATCTCTAGAATGTTCTACTCACTTTGAGACGAGACTAGTGTCTAGTATCGCATTAACAGGGTTGAAAAAAACAAAACATACACAGCATGACACAATGGAATTGTAAATTATCACACATCCTCTGTACACGCTTCTATTGCTACTGTTATGGATGTCATTGCTATGGCTTAGTGCAGGGGTCTCCAAACTTTGAAGCCTTGGGGGCCATAATAATGTTTTCGGTATGTTGCAAGGGCCATAACAATTTTAATTACACTGCCCACCCAAGCAAACATAGGCTTTTCTTGCGTTTAAGCTTAAAATACCTTGCAAATAAATAAAACCGAGTAATTATCATTATGTGTTTTCGTTCTCCTCCATTCAACTATTCACAGCAATAGTAACGACAGTAAGACATTGGCTGTCGTGGGCCGGATTGATGACACTAGTGTCAAGCTGTCGCGGGCCGGATTGATGGCAGTGGCGGACCGGATTTGGCCCGCGGGCCGTAGTTTGGAGACCCTGGCTTAGTGCATTAATTGTGAGCTTCGACGAAAGAGAAGGGCAAATAGAACCAAAAGTCTAATTCAGAGACCGTATACGGTCAGCATTAGTGGGTCAATGCCTATATAAACTGTTCGAAGACTTACGTGTAAGTATATGAAAGACTGCCATGCTGTTCAAACATAAATTATTATTACGTATATTTTTGTAGGCTATGGTATATAACACATCGATAAAAGTAACCTAAGCTACTCCTTATAATGTCAGCTATCTATCAATGAAAAGTCCCGTCGAAAGCGGTTAATCAGTTTCCTATATTAGGGAGAACAGACAAAAACAATTAAAAAAAAATTATTTTGATTTTTGTTACCTTACTGGTAACAAAAATCAAAAATAAAATGAAAGGTAAATAATAGTTCTTCGAATGACTGCTATAAAAGTGTGGTGAATGCCAATTATTAAAAAATAACCATTTGATGTATAAAACTTTCGTATTCATAAGATAGTTACAGCGTTGTTGAATAATAAGTGAGTATGTGAATGGCAATATTAGCTGGGAGATAACAAAAACCACGCGAAGACTGTACAATAGATGACTTTTGCCCATTGTGGCGAAAACAGTGAGTTGATTCTCTTGCGATTAACTCTCATTCATTGTGTGTACAAGAAATAAAAAATTACACACAATACATAATTGGACATTTTGTTTCAATTTTTTAAGATCGCGATATTCAAATTATTTTATGATTTCACCGTTGTTATTATAATTGTCGTTTTGTTTTTGAGGAACAACAAACAAATAATTACACACAATAGTCAGCTCGAACTTTTCTTAAATTTTTTTAGAATGTGATTTACAGCATACTTTATTTTTAATTCTGTCATTATTTTTATTACTTTTTTTCTTATCATTCGTATTAAAATGTATTCAAAAAAGCGTACATATTTTTTAAATACATATATATTAATAAACTTTACCTATTCCTGTGTTTTCGTTAAATAAAGTTAATTGTTACTCTAAAATTTATTCTTTTATTATTTTTCCGTAATGATATTAGATAATTGCTTTTGGTATTATCTTTTAAAGATATTTCGGTTTCTAAATGACCATTTATCAAGCATTAGACATTTTTGTTGGGAAAAAATAGTGCTTTCGTTGTAAAAGAGCTGAGAAATATATTTGTAACAAAATATCCTACATTCACTCTGAGTGCTATCTGTCTCCATATTAAATGAATAAAATAATATGATAATCGTTTCAATAATTTTATAGTATGAGACAAATATTATTAGTTTCTGATATATAATATACACATAAATATATTTGTAAATTATGTAGTAATTGATAGTTGACATTCTTTACTCATATTTTTAGTCCAAGATTGCGTATTTTAAAAAGATTTTATAATCGAAAATATTTACTTACCGTCACTGCCTTACGGCTTCCTCCATCCAATGTATTTGTATTTACATTTGACATTTACGAAGAAAACAAACATCAGGTGCGTTCAGTACAAAATGATCACCGCAACAAATCACACGAAAATAATAAAAATATATCCACTAGACAACATTTTTATTACAATCCTCTTACTTATCGGTATACAATACAAAATTATTCAAAACAATACAATTCGCCCGATATTAACCAACCTACAAACATTAGACATCATGGTAACAACAATTATAATCATTAGTACGATAATAAATCTTTAAATAAAACTATTCTAAACATAACCTATGACAATTTATGGTTGAAAGTCATGTTTATACCAAAACGAACTAACATAAAATAATATACATTTTTTTTGGTACGAAACAACTTCCACGAAAACCTATAAATACCTAAGTTAAAGCTATGAATCTCTACAACGTGACTACAATGAAACTTAGACGTTATTATATGTACAATATATCTCGTAGTAAAATTACACATGGTGAATATTCTACCCGAATACCATTTATTGAAAGCGTACATTTAAAAAAACGGGACTTTAATATACAGAATACAAATTTTATTATATAACCGATCGAAAATGTACTACTTTTAATAGAATAAATGGCTTTCCAATTAAATTAATTTCATTTCGCAAATAGTAATCGGGTAAATGAAGTGTGTTTATGCGGCAAAGACCAAAGATATATTCCCTCTGACTCGTGAAATCATAAGCTATTTTTCTACAATAAAAATCAGTCGATCGGGTTGTTATGGCCAATACGGGATCTAATCATTGGCAACCGAACACTACACAACTTTAAACCAGTTATTTTTTCTCTTCGTTTGTTTTTATCGGCGCTGCACTCTTTCTGGGAACAAAAGCCGGTCTAAAGCCCGGCCTTATAGGTTTTATGTAAACTTTCCTCTCCGTCGTCGATCTAGGAGTTTCTGTTGTGTAACTTTTTACAACTTTAGTTGTGGCAGCCTTTTTTCTGATGTCAACTGGTAAGTTTTGAACACGATTCAGCGAAAATCTGTTCTTGTTAGGATTGAATCCAGAAGTTTTAGGTTTCTGATTGGAATTTACATTTACAGTAGCATTCACTTTTTTCACAATTCGTGGAGTCGTACTAGGTCTTGTAAAGTTTGATTTTACAACCGGCCGTCTAGGGAAGGGGAATTTGCTTCTTTTAATATCTAACGGTGTTATTTTTGTCGTTGTTGTTTCATCGGAAATAGTTTCGGTTGTTGCGGGAGCTTCAGTAGTAACTGTTGTAGTGATTGTTGTTTCAGGGAATGAAGTTGTCGTTAAAATAGCTGCTTGTGAAGTAGTCAGCAAATCTATAATGGGACTGGTGTTAACATATTCTGTTGCTTCATTTTCCGTCGTTAGAGAAGTAGTAGCCGTAGGACTAGTTCCAGTTTCTATTATTGTAGTTGTTGATTTTGGCAGCACGGTGACCTTTATTGGGTACTTGATATCAGGCTCGGCTCTCATTGAAGCACCTTGAAATTCTTGGCCCTTTGCAAAAGTAATAACACTTCGGCTTGTTTCAGGTTTAATTATATGTAACTTCCCTAAATCGGCATCGTCTTTTTGTGCTGATATTGGAGCAGAATATACAAGAAACGGTAGATTGTCTTTTTCATTGTTAACTTTTCTCGCAGTTACGGTGGTTTCTGTTTTAAACAAAGCCTCTAAAGGTAATGTTGAAGGGTTTGTAATCACCCGCGGTGTTACTACTTCAAAGGCCTTTGTCGTGGCTTCGTTTTTATTTTGATCAGTTTCATAAGCTGCTGGAATAAATTGCCATGGTGCAAAGTATGCCTGATCTTCTTCTGATTTATCTGATTTATTGTCATCATTAACATAACTTAAGAAACCGTCGTTTTCTAAATGCGCTACGTGTTTCGTCTTTGCAGGTTCATTGTGAACTTTATTAATGTGTCTGTAGGCTTCGTTCATACTTTCTGAAGCTACTAAATTTTCTTTCGGATAGTCCGGAATGTTCACTAGAGCTCTAGCGTTTCTTGCTTCATCAATACGAATTGGATTATCTGGTGGGTTATCTACGGGATACACATGTCCAAGTTTAGTCAAATAAATTGGTATCTCGTCTTCAAATATTTTTATAAGACTAAATCTGCTGACTTCGCCTATTTTATCCTCGGTCGGTTTCTTTTCTATCATCACTTTTCCTTCTTCTATAAGTGTTGTTTCATTATTTTTGTTTAAACGATGTTTATCTAACTTTGAAGAGACTTCAACAACTCTACTTATAGAGAAAAGTTTGTTAAATTGTGTTTTTACTATAGGTGAAGCAGTAGGAGTATTCGTTGTAGTTTCTGGCCAGGCTTGAGTTGTAGTTTCAATACTATTTATTGTATCACTAACATAAGTTGGCGTGTTTCTTACACTTTCTGTTCCCGTTTCAGTTTCTGTATTCGAGGTAACATATTGAGTACTGGGGTTATTTGTTGTATCGTCGTTAAATTGTAAATAATCATTCGTACTGTTATCTTCTTCCATATCAAATGTAGCCGTTTCAATTTCCACCGCATTGGTTGTGGGAAAACTGACGAGTCCATTCGTATTGTCTGATAAAGTTGTGAGCGTTTCTGTCATTGTGAGATAATCATCTTCCTCATTGGTAACAGTTGTCTCAGTTTCGAGATCTGGTGAACTAGTTGTGATGGGTTCTCCTTCTGTATTTATATTACTTTGTTGTAAAGTGGATTTTTTAATGTCTGTATCGTTTGACGGCTTAGGTGCACTATATCCAATTGGTACATTTTGCACCCGTTTTTTAGTATCATTTACTGGTTTGTTACTTGAAAATCTATTGTATATAGCGGTTTTATTTTGATTACTTCCGAACTGTCGTCTAGGTAGCTCTGTGGTAGTAGTAGATGTTCTAAATGTGTTTGAATTAACAATTCTAGGTTTAAAAAGCGGTTTTCTAGTAGAAGGGGTGAATCTACTTTGAGGTGGTGGGGGTTCTTCCTCCTCCAACAATTCCTCGTCTTGCGCATCGACTCCTAATTTTTCACTTTCATCCTCCTCGTTCAAATCTTCTTCAACAGAATCTGGCTTTCTTGTAAATAGCTGACCAGAGGGAACGAATACAAATGGATTTTCTGGTTCGGATTCTTCATCTAAAATTTCTTCGTCCGAATATTCTTCTTCAAATTTTACAGTTGTTCTTGCAGTGGTAAATGGTTTGCGAGTAAACGTCTTCGAAAACAAAGGCCGTCTCGTAATAGTCGGTCGTAAGGAATCAGGTTTGTCTGCAGATGCTGGACTAGTATAAGCACCAGGATTATATTTACGACTGAAAGTTCTACTGCTTGATGGTAGGGAGGATTCAGTAGTTGATGTAAAGAGTCTTTTTGGTGGTCTATACGGTAATCGGGCTCGAGTAGAAGGTAAAGTTAGTGGTGTTGTGCTTGTAGTAGTAGTCGTAATAGTTTCAGTTAGAGTATTATCCGACTCAGTAGCTGGATCTGAATTAGATTCTTCATTTTCTGTTATAGGATTTTTATCTTCTGCATTAATTGCTCGGTTATCGACACCTTCATCCTTATTCTCATCAGTATCATATTTATCTTGAACATCGTCTGAAATACCTTCCGATTGGCCGATATTAGTTTCTTTATTTACAGATGTTTTAATGTCAGCAGATACTTGCGTAATTGATTCAGTTTTATTTTGTATTGGCTCTATACTCTCCGACAAATCTATAGTTTTTGCATCTGTTTCTACAACAACAGGAGGCTTATGATCTTCTTGGCTATTATCTGAGTCTTCTTCTAATTCATCGGCTTTTTTGTCATCTTGATCTTCTTTTGCTGTTTCTGACAAATTTTCATTATTAATATTATCACTATTAATATTTATTTTGGAGCCTGTTTCTTCATTAGCTGTTTCTGGTACTTTTTCATATTCTCTTTCTTTGTTCAATTCAATGTCCAAAATAGAAGCTTCGTCGAAGGCATCATCAGATCTTTCGGTTGTAGTAGTCGATATCGTAGACGATAGTAACGTAGTTCTTGTTCGTTCGCCATAATTAGTTTCACTTGCAGTAGTAGAATATTTAAAACCGGTATTAAGTGGACTTACTGACTTTGCTATATTTTCAACACCATCATCTGCTGGTCTTAATTTTTTACGAATTATTTTACGGACTCTTTGCACTGCTAACGTGGTAGTTTCTGTTGATGCTTCAACAGGTTCACTTACTGGAGGTAGTGAACTAGGTCGTCGTCTAATTACTCTAAATTTTCTTTTACCGTTATCGTCAGAGGTGATTTCCGTAGTTGCTCTATTATCTGGCGTGAAAGTGTCCGGTATTACAATCTTTTTAAGCACGATTCGACGCCTAGGTTGTTGATCTTTGTTATCTACTACTTCTTCATGTTCTTTTTCCTCAATAGCGGTTTCAGAAAGACTTATATCGTCATCTTTATTATCTACATCTTCATCATCATTTACAGACGAAATTGTTTGTAGAGTAGTTGTTTGTCGAGCAGAGAATGGTAATTTTCTAGCAGCTTGTACAATTGGCCTCGAGGCTGATACGGGTCGTATTCTACCAAAAGGTAAACGAGAAGGAGCCCTCTGTGAGACTACTTCTTCAGAGTTGTCTCCTAACTCATCTACTAGAACAGTAGGCGTCGTTGTAGTGCTAGATACTCTTGTAAACGGCCGTGGAGTAAACCTAGCAAATGTTGGACGTCTTTGATTTCTAGGCGATTCTGTAACTACTGTTTGTCTCAAAGCTTCAGTAGCGGTATACGGTAAAAACCTGTTGCGTCCTCTTGGAACAATAGTAGGACGTCTCTCATCGACAGTAGCAGCTGATGCTTCGCTATCTTCCACTACGTCAGCTACAGTAGAGGATGTTCTGCTACGAATGATGTTATCATTTCTTTCGTTAAGGCTTTCTCTAGGTATAAATTGCGGAATTTCGATGTCTATGGGTGTTAAGGATATTAATTCATCCTGATCAGTTTGAGACCTGAATTGGCCTCTGGAAACAGCTGCAGCGGGCACCGAATCATCACTTTGCGAAGTTTGAAATCTACTCGTAAATCGTCTAAGAGATTTGCGCTCGTTATTAGTTTTAACGTCAGCTTCACGACTATCAGGCGTGGTGGATCTTATTTTCCTAGATAAATCTAGCGATTCTGCAGAGTCAGTGGATATTTCGTTAGTCTGGGATAAAGGCCGTCGTCGGCGCACAAAAGAATAATTCCTAGAACTCACCTGAGTTGATGATACCGGTGCAGACGTTGTGGTGGTGGTTGTAGTGGTGGAACCTCGTCGACGGATAAGATTTCGTCGTGTGGGGAGGCTAGAAGATGCAGCTGTAGTCGGTGTTGGCGCTGTTGTTGTCGTTGTTGTTGTTGTTGAAACTGTTGTACTCGGAACCGTAACAGGTTCAGGTTCCGTGGGAGCTGATGTCGTTTCAGCCTCCGGAGATTCAATCTCCGCAGTATTAGGAGAGTTTAACAGTGAAGATATTTGAACCGACAAAATGGTTGTGGGGTCGGGACTGTTCGGTTCTTCGGGCGGTGGTAGAGTCGTGGACCGAGTTCGAACTACTGAAGTATACTGCGGTTGAGAGGATGGAGATGATATCTCTTTTTCTAGGGCTGTCTCCTGCGATTCCTCTTCCTGTTCTGAATTTCGGTATCTGAAATAAACAAACGATATTCAGTAAAAAGGTTATACGAAGTAAATAACAATCAAATTATATGCATTTCAATCGAAGTACTCACGGCATGGTAGTTGTTTCTTCAGTGGTGGGTCTGTTTCTCCTGATCGTCACGTATTCTGGTACGCTTTCGCGTTTCGCGTTCGATATTTCCACGTTGTTGGCGGTTTCCGAAACAGCTACGTACGACTCCACGCGATCGAATAAAGCGTTCCTGAAAGTGCAATATGTACTTATTGACGGAATGTAAAAGGGATGTAAAAAGGCTTATGCAATTTTACGGAACTTTACGGATTGGCCTATTATCCCTGTTTATTGGTCTGATACATTTGTAAAATTTATTAATTCATACATTGCTTTCCATTTATGAAAATATTACCGAAGAATTGTTCTATCATACTTGCCGTTTTTACTCTAGGATTTAAGTGGAATTCTATGTAGCAAAGCTATTCATATTTTAAATAATTTGGTAATCAGTCAGCCGTATACTTAGATATTCCATTCAGTGCAGCTATCAGAGGATTATTATTATTATTTTCTACATTTGCCATTTTTTACCTTGCCGGCGTCTATTTTTCCTGCCTCCTACAACCTGGGATGTTTCAAAACAAGAGTGAATAGGCACTTTCTAG
>DWGJ01002691.1:0-15083 GCA_018246895.1 Aspitha aspitha aspitha | reverse complement strand
TGGAAAAGTAAGTTTTTGAAGTTGGTTTTTGTTTTGTTAAAATTGTTGTTTATTGTTGAAACGAACTGAAATTTAAAAAGAAATATTTTTCAATTTTTCGAGCAGAAATCGTAATAAAAGTAATGACGCATTTAATGAGACAAAGATCTGTAAACAATTGCAATGCGTAACGGGATTACAATCTTAAAACTCACGTTATTACTTACATTATTTACCTGCGGCATTCTTTTTGTGATAATCCCTTGAGATCCCTTTTAGCTTTTACTTCGAACCTCTCAAAGCGGTTGTAAAAACTTTAAAACGCCCATTGAGTCACGAAAGATTTCCTGTTTATCTAATTATCGTAACTCCCTTTATCCTTTGCGACGGAATTACACGACAATTAAGGTAGGTAAATATCAGTTCAATTAAGTTTATTGTTTAATTGCTATTAGAATCAACTGCTTGTTTTTATTACATACTGTACTAGTAATAACTAAATTATTAAATGCTAAATTTTTTTTAGATGTTATTGATTTTACGGCAGATTAATTAATGTAACATGATCAATTATGATTTCAATCAACACAGATAACTAGGTTAAATCAATTAACTTTTAGTGGAATAATCATTAATTCATTTTAATATCAGCAACGTAGTGTAAACAACAACTTCGTATTTATTAATTACGTGTGTTAAAATAACCAGACATCCGACAAACAATTTATATAAAAATGCCTAATTCTATAGACAATTTTACATTCAATCACAGAACAAATAGTAAAGCTCATCACAGTAATATTGTTTTTTTTTGGTCGGGAATCGAATCCGCAATCTCCTGAAACTTTTCATTATTCACATTAACAATATATCTCTATACTTACAGTGAATTGTTTTCACCAACAGCTATCGGCTGTCTAAAGACTACTAGTCTAATTTCTGTAGTAATCCGTATAAAATATATGATCGGTACATTGTAAGCTGTAAACAGGCAATTAGAGTACAACGTAAATTATTATACGTGTTCACCTTCAGACGACCGACATAGACTTTCCAAGCGATCTCGTTTTCCATTAAAGAAATATGTTATGTTGTAGCACAGTCATTGAGTCGGACGTTTTGTGATTACACCATTTATATATTGTATTTATATACACGTCAACTATATGACAATACAATTCTAAGCTAAAGATTTAAGCCCAGAGACTGAATTTATGTCCAATGGTAAGGTGATAATATAATAAATGAAGCAGTTTTTCTTATAAATTGTTAAAGTTTAGGTTACTAAGGGGGGACTTACTGTCTAGTAACATTCTTTACCAGTTAACTCAAAGAGACAAAAAGCGGTAGGTTTAACAATTAACATACGCAGTTACAAGCGAATATAGCGAAATATAACATAACATATAAAATTGTCCCAAAATACAATATAAAATCGAATACATGCTTGCAGGATTGATAAATTGTGTGTTTCACAGAAAGTCAGACTACATTGTATGGTAGTGACGAGTGGCGTTCGAGTAGCGATGGATGGACAGACGAGTTGACTATGTCAGAACCAGTTTCCTTATCGAACAGTTTACGAGTTTCTATTGCCTTACTAATGATTTTTTTTCTTATTTTTATACCATAGAAACTCAGAGAATCTCGCCTTGTGAGGTCAATGGACAATACCTTATAAATATCCAAGTGGCTCTTGAGATATTAACTGTCTCAAAGCAGAATTGAGTTTTTTTTATTACAACCGATTATGAATTTATATTACGCCCAAGCATTTTAGGTAATGAAAGAAGACTGCAAGGTCTTTATGTATGCGACAGTATGTAACTGCGCTTTCAAATTTAACATGCATTTATTACACAGTAAGAACACGCGGAAGATATAAGATAGGATAAAAGAAATTGATTTCATGAGTGTTCCCACAGGTATTTCTAATTTAATATAAGTATAGACCTAACTACAACTGATACAAAAAGGTTACTAATGCAAAAAGTTTATAATGCACTCAGCTGTTAACTCAGCACATACAGATAACGACCTTATTGTCCGTACAATACGACCTAATCTAGTGTAAATCTACTTCTAAAATTCTATAGCGTCGTGTGGTGTGCAAAGGCATTGAAACTTAAACCTTACCGGTCAACGAATAAAGACAAAATTGCTTTGGCTGTCGAAATAAAAAGATATATTACCTTTTTTTAACTTCATAATCATTTCCCGATGTATTATTAGAGTTCCCGGTTTTTGTTGGACGTAATAATGCGTCTTCTTCAAGGAGCTATTTGTAATGCGCCGTCGCAGGTAGGCATATCCGGTCCGTTGGTCACAGGAAAGGCCGATAGGCGAGTGTAGCGACTATTGAACAGCCATTCGAATTCTTGATATTTCAAAAATGTTTACAAACATTATTTATAATATTCTGGGAACAGTAAAGAGATGATTGAAGAGATGATGAGCATATCCTCATCAGGAGCTTGGAAAAGTTTTTTCCTTTTGGCACGGTATTATGCAGCATTCGCCAGCTTGTCCCAATACATGAGTAGTCAGTCCAGTCGAGGCAGCCTCTGTCTCGACAGTTCGTCTCTAAGTGGTAAGGGTCGTCCCGGTCTTCGTAAGGAGTAAGGGTAAAATTTGAGTAAAGAGATACTTGTTAAAATTTCATTGTCCTATGATAATCGTCAAGGTCAAGGCTTTTATCATTTGCTATTTTTCTTAGAGTGAGATTTCTTACGAACTCCGCCATGAAGTATGAGCTGACACTGGGAAGTTGAGCGGAAGGAACGAAACTAAACGGAATACAGTGTTTAAACCATTCGAAATTCTGACGCTAAAAATTATGACGCTAACGTCTTATTTTAAATTCTGTATCTGCTGACCCAAATTTGATTAAACTTAAATCGAATAGGAATAAAATCGTCAAAAAATATGCAACAAAATAATCAACAATTATAGCTAGCTATTGTTAACGATATCACGATTCAATCCAATGATGTATGTATTATAACGATTTCATGACTTTAATAAGAAACAATTGGCTTACTTAAGATGTGAAAAAACTCCACGGCTTCTAAGTTTAACGATTTCTAACCGTTATAACATTTAATTTAATTGTATAAGGATGTCGATAATTAAACGAACCGAACAAAAAATATCAAACTTTTTAACGATTTTCATGTTATCGTCTTGATTATTTTTTAATAAGCAATAAATTTGGGGAACGTACTTTTATAGCCAACGTAACGGCGCATTGAACGATTAAATTGCGTGTACATTTATAATTATTATACACGACTTATTGTTAAAACAATAGCAATTTATCTTATCGTTTTAAAAAATTCCTTGAAAGTTTAATACTTCCGCTTTATAATAAATAAATGTCGGCGTTAAATAATAAAATGAGAGAACCAGTTGCTAATCTATATGAAAATTATACGCGCGAATAATTATATAACTCAACTAGCTGTACGCTGCGCGCGTTGCATCGCCACCAACTAAAATAAATTCATTGCAATGACAGTGGCGCCATCTGTCGAAAATTGGTCGTACCAACCCAGACACCTTCGCGGGCTCATGCATAACAACATTGCTAAAGATCATCACATGATCCAATGCACAGTTTACGATTCTATAAAGGACATACAGACAAACATTCATTTTTATATATTAGAAGAAGATTTAAATTAGCTTCATACCGAGCTATCTCTTAAAGATTAGCATCTTTAATGTGTACTAAAAAGTGAAGTTGCGGATAAAAAAATTGTGTAGGAATTATAACAATAAATTTATTCTCTGTTTTACGCATTTACGTTATTGCAACAAATGGAAGTTTTGTTTGGGTAAGTATATAAAACGCAAATAGGATTAAGAACTAAATCAATTACTTAAGTTTTAAGCAATACTGTGAATGCTAAATGTTACTTAGTTACAATTTTCGGTTAGGTTGTTTAAGGGTTTCGTCTCCATCTTGTTTGGAAGGTTTCCATAACTTTCGTTCACTTTCAATCGATTCTCAATAGGACCCACCTCATCGATTGCGTGTCCTATCCCAATCGAGACATCGGATCGCGTAACACTTGCATCGATACTTTCACCTCGAAAATCGAGTTCAGGTTTTGGTTCCGAACGAGAAATTGTTACACAACACCCAGTTTTATAATGATATCTTGATCATTCAAAAGATGTACTGGGTGACAATGAAACTGCCATAATTAGCGAGATAATTTACAGCGAGTTTGATAAATTACTCGAAAGTTACTAAAATCTTACTACTTTTTCACGCAACAGTAATTAATAAAATACCAAATACAAAATTAATTATAAGTATGCATATAAGTATGTACATATAACAGTAACTTTTATATAACTCCAGTTGTCAGAATCGATATAGAAAGGTGAAAAAACAGCTGTGCGTAAAATGTGGGTTTAATAACTTACTAAGTATAAGTATACTTATATCATCATTGGAATATATCAACCCTTTGTCATAGTCGACCATACTGGCCAACGGTGCGTTTATATGTTTTAGAAGACGTTATGGAGAACACTATAATTATAGGTTTAAGTATGATGTATTCCATCATTATTCACGACCCAAGGGAACTCATCTAATCTTGCAAATTTAGAGGATTTGAACCCTAGACTAGTGGAATGGGAAGGTGACACCTACACTACTAGGATATTGTTGCTTGCCTACCATGCAAATATTACTATATGGTTATTTACTTTTAAATAATTAATATTTTTAATAATTCAAGAAAGTAAGGGTTTAAATTGAAACTTCGGGCAAATGAAATTCATACTGTAGATTAAAAAAAATTTGGATAAATTTAGAATTTGGAATAACAAGAGAAGGCGAAGAATAGTAGTGTACGTTTTAAAAATGGAATAAAAACTCTCATAATCGAAATATAATAAAACGTCGAGGACTCTTTCATAAAGGTCAGTTGATTTTAAAACACGACACCCGATACCGCCTTACGACTTGTATGTAACAAAGGATTTTTTCGAGCCTTTCTTGTCTAGCCCATGCGGCCTGTCCCCGCTATCCGTTGATTCGTCCCGTCACTACATAGCACGACTCGTCAAGGTCGAAAGATATAACGCGCTTAAATTTACGTTAATC
This sequence comes from Aspitha aspitha aspitha, assembly GCA_018246895.1. Classification (NCBI taxonomy): domain Eukaryota; kingdom Metazoa; phylum Arthropoda; class Insecta; order Lepidoptera; family Hesperiidae; genus Aspitha; species Aspitha aspitha. The sequence goes on along the minus strand of DWGJ01002691.1, from coordinate 9,982 downwards.
AAGTCTCCAGTTGTCATTGGAGACTTAAAAACTCGATTTAAATCGAATCGCGCACACGAGAACAACTTGACAAAATTATCGGCAGCCTTTCGATACGTTGTAAACTTGAAATTGAAATAGGTATTTACTTTATGCTTATAACAACTGGGCAATGTTTAATACCTATACTATTGTATTTAATCTCATACCATAACAATAAGCATTACTGCTGAGTAAACGACGATTCAATGCATCAACTTATTAGCATTTGAGACATTTTAAACACAAAATTATCATAAGCTGCGGCGTCACAAAATTTAATACGACGAATTTCAATTTGTGACTTATAAAAATCAAATCGCAACAAGGTAATTTGTAATTTAAATTCTCCGTCTCGTAATCTTGGATGCGCGAGCGCTTAATATATTATGAATTCTTTCTACTCAGTAAAGAAGAAAGTTGACAGCGATGCCTCCGATGCTACCTACTTGCGCACCATTCGTTCAATCGCTCACACGTCCCATTCGGTCACCGACAGGTCATTCACATTCTCGCGTCATCGGAAAGTGAAACACCTGGTGACTATGTTCATATCAAATTCGTATTGATGATCTTTAAATTCTGAGTCTCACTGTTAGTTTTCTGCGTCTGTAAATTCATAGACATCAAATGTGTTGTTTATATTTAATGATTATCTCCGCCAACCACGAGATACTGCTGGTCATCGAATTTGAATGTGATTGACCACATCATAAAGACGTGGAATCGCGTGAAGGAGACGATGAATCAGTCTTTCTTAAAAATAATCAGAACGTTTTGGTTATATTGGAGTAGGTAGGTGATAAGATAGGACGGCTAGCCTTAATCGTACTCGAACGTGATGTCACGTAGGAATTCTATCCAATGTAACTAAGAATGCAGATGTTCCCGGTAAGCGAATACCGCACTATAGCAGATGGCCTATGACTTAATGACTAAATAGATATTAAAAGGTGTTTCCGTGAAATAACCCAGTTGATCAGAGACTGGGCGTTCGAAATTCAAAACATGACAATAATCAACATTAATTGAGAGCAACAAATGTATTAGAATGTTCTGTTGGTGTTATAGATTGAAACGAATTAAATAACGAGGCTAACTCGTCCACGGCAAGATGAATCATGCGTGACATTCAGAAAATTGCCAAATCGCTTCGTACAATTAAATTTGGAAACTCCCGCCACTACGAATATTTCACAGAAGGATGAATGATGTCACATAAAATGCTGAATATGATACACTTTCTACAATATTTTTGATCTCAAAAAGAATAAATTAACTTATGTTTTGACTGCAGTTTATAAATATTAATTGAATTAGAAAATATGAAAGTATTCATATGTTAAAGAACATGTAATTATAATAAGCTGTTAAGTATAAAAGACTATTTATTTCCTTAAGCATTTTAACTTGCAAATTTATAATTAGCACTTCGCTTGGCAAATATAAAAACATATTTAAGCTAGCAAATATCGTGTGCTTCGGCGTATATAATATAAAATGGGTAAATAATAACGCGTTAAGCAAAAAATTAGAATTTTATTAATTATTAAATTCTGTACGCACTGTCCGTGCTGGTTCCAAAATGAGTATCCATGGCGTATGACGTCCAGCGAAACGTCATGCATTCTGACGAACAGAAGGAAATGCAGTGCATAACAGGCTTTGGAGCTGTTTAGTAAACAACACACGTAAACAAACTTTAAAATGACAAACGGGTCACTTTCACTCGAGAAAGAACGGAGAAGTAATAAAAGAAAAGTTTCAGATCAGCGGTGCGTAACGAAACGACGTGTTGGTCTATTGGCGACAAATGTTTTGCGAATCATTAATTAGTATTGTAAACAATGTCGCTAAATAGATGATCGTCTAATTATTGTAGATAATCATTAGTTATTACGTTCGACATTATGTAACTCTTGTAACGCTACACGCTTGATTAAGATAAATAGGATAATTAAGTTTATAGGAATCCTCAAGAAATTGCTAGCAAACAATTCACTTTTGTAAACTAGAGACTAATTTTTTATAAAATTTGATGGTCCTTTAAATACACATTTTTCAGAAAATAAAAAGGCTGCATTTTAAAGCGCGTTTGTTTATTATTAATTTAAAAAATCAGACTTTTGAAATTTTAATGCATTATTTCGTAGAACTAATTATAACTTTGGAAGACTGTGTATAATTTGACATAAATGAACAATGAAACTAAATGTTATTAATATTCGACTTACTAATGTTTGCAAAACAGGTCACCGACGACCACAAGATAACATCAGACATGATGAAGCACTTCTATTATATTCTGTTTCAGACGGCATTATGGTTGACGTACTCGATATTAATGCATTAACAGTACTTTACACTGACGGTATTCCCAAATCGACTTATAATCATTTTACTGTTCATAAGGCTGGTCATCGATCACTTGTTCGTAAAATAAAGAATAGAGATTTGAAAGCTAAAATCGCAATAAGAGAACAAGAACAATGATGTAGTTCAGTTGGAAATGTTTTGCGAATTGTCCTGTCATTTGTCATGATTATAATGCGTAAATCACAGCGAAGGAGGTTATAATGATAATAAATAAGTAATTCACAGCTAGACAAAAATAGTATAAAAAGTTCGTAAAAGTTAAATCAATTTCAGTATGTGGTTAATATACATTTGGACGTAAATTCTACAACTTGTGGTCCAATTTCAAAGGTCTGTTCGAGAAATTTGTCTCTAAACAGCAACAATATCTATTGTCCAGAACTGGAATCTGGAATTTCCTTTTTGAAGATTATGCTTGGCAAGGACAATCAAGAGTAACAATTTACGAGTATATCAGAACGATCTGGTTAAATTTATATAAACTACTAAGATCTCTTGCTAGATGCACTGTTTTTTATCCACATGTATGTAGGTATTTTATTAATCGATACCAAAAATTCGTGAGAAACTCCAAAATTTCCTGTTAGTCTTAGTTGTTTGAGTGCTGTATCGTTGTTGATAAGTTAACTATTAATTATAGATGCTTTGTATATTACAATTTGTTTTATCGGTTTCATGATAATTGTGTGGGCATGTGTAGATCTTAACCGGAAATAAATAAAAAGCCTATTAAACTTCTGATTGCATCACTGCCTTTCGAATGAAGAACATTAAGATCGATCACTTCGCCGGTTTTTGCTTTATGAATCTTCACAAGAATTTCATATGAAACATATGTATTTATCATTAATGTATCATAGTCAATTACACACACACACACATACACACAAATATAAAGGGGACTCAGAAATCTCGTGCTACATAATTATATTTCACACAGGTTCAATATTGAATAAGAAGGTTCATTTGCTTGTACTGTTCCAGAAGAAAAAACCAAAATAAACGAACATAAGATATCAATAAGAACTTGTTTATGGTTATTAGTAATTTTTGAAATCAATCACTAAATTGTGGACATGACGTCATCAAATAACTGGTTATTGACGACCAGCCTGGACTTTCTTTTACTGCTAAATCAAGCATAGGGTCCGGTTATAAACAGGTTGTCAACACAAGATTTTTTGACAACGATCCTTGTAACGATTTGAGAGAAATTTCTGCCGTGAAGCTGTTGTTTCAACATTCTGTGTTTCGGTCCGAAGGGTTTGGTTGCCGGTCCACTTGTATACCAGAGGCGACCATCTTAGTCCTCGAGAATAGCAACCCATCTGTGACCGACTTCTGATAGGGTAACTACTAACACATACTATCTGGACAACTCACTACATCACTAACAGTCCCATTTATGCAGTCCTGTTACTAAAGAATACTCCCCAACTAATACTTATTAACACCTTATACTAACTGAATCCACACTAACAGTCCCTACAGCCCTGTTAGGATGTAATTGGGCGGCCGCAGCCACTTGTGACTGCTGCCTGCTCTTTTGCTATTTTTTTCTATAAAATCAAGAATGTTAATAACATACCATATAGGAAAGAGGCGACAAGTTTGTTATCAAAAGCATCACCAACAATATTCAATCATCAAGTCATCACTATTCATTTGTGTTGTATCAAGTGTACAAACGTTTGGTATTAAAAGTAAAATGGTACATTACTGATTTGTATAAATTTGTAGTTTCATTATTCTCGGTGAATTTGGGAAGTGTCGTAACAATGGCTTTAGTAGGTGCGGCCAGAGTTGAAAAATTTCGACAATTGTACGCTCAATCGACCGAAACGAGGGAATTTTTATGCAGACCATTCGCCGCCATTGTTATCCTAATATTTCGAATTCATGTTTCAACATAAGCATCCATGTAGGCAATTCGTTTCAAAATTGGAGACTAAACAAATTAGGTAAGATTCGATCGTTGGAGTATGTAATCGAATAGATTTAATGGGCAGTAAAACTTCATGCTTTGTCAGTTGGACTATAACTAATAATAAATCAGTAATGCGTCTGTGATCGATTTAGGCCTGCAAAAGTTACTTAATATTTATAAATCATGACCTATCACTTCGACATCAGGATTTAGATTTCATCCATCATATTAAGAAACAAAGCGATTGTTATGTTTTTGTAATAAACAGAGCGAGTAATATGTACATATTCACATAATTTTACGAGTACATAATAAGAACACGTAATATTATAATCACCGACGATAATTACATAGATTTATATAATGATGGTAATTTACTTACAGTTGTTACAGTTACGAAGGAGAATGTTCAATTACCTCTCAGTATAATAGCGTATGAAAATTGTGATGTATTCGTGAAGGTACAAAATGTTACAAATATAGCTCCTTGTGAAGAGAGCTTGGGCGTAATTTGTGTTAATTTTATGATTTATGAAATAATTGCATTGATATTGCTTATACGCTACACCTGCAGATTCTCATTCTCATAAAAAAAAGATTTTTCCTTAATCGGCTCACAACTCAAATCACCGTACATTTGTAAACGTCAAAGCGAGGCCGAAGAATTGTATTTATTAGCCTTACACATTAGCAAACCAGATAGGAATTTGCACATCATTCTCTGAGAAATGCTAAAATAAATGGCTGCCCTTGATTCTGCCCGGGGTCCCTGCGAACCCGCGTCCGCCTCAAACTGGTTTGAAAACCCATAACTTTGGAGCCTGACGCCATCGATGCATAAATATGTCTTCCAAGAGATGTATGGATGTGATAACTGGATTCCGAGCAGAAGAGTACCATGTACTATCATTTGTAATTTACAAAGTATGAAATTGAAAATCCATTACTCTTACTTGTTAATGCAAATGCGGATTTAATAAAGCCAATTTAAGCCCCTTATTCATGATATATGTAGTTTTTATTTATTACCTTTGATTCAACAATCGCTTAATGTTATTTTCTTAGTTTATGTACAGGAGGGTAGGTGGGTAAAACATATATAAGAATTCGTCAATACTTTAACAAAGAAAAATTTTGGGACGGTGCGCCGTCGAAAGCAGTATTAGGTAAAACAAATAGTAACGATACAATTTATTTTACGTTAAGTGGAAACAATTAATGTTGTATTCTGATGAATGTTTATTATCGTGTAAAGTGTCTGTCACAATATATCACTTTTTGCCTTTTATTATTCAAGCATTCATACAATCTCCATTTCGTGTCATACATCAGTTGAATCAGAAGTTGTGGATCATAAAATGTACCCCATTGTCATTTTCGCCTCAGATAATGACAGTTTTAACGACATTTATATTAGAAAATGACAGATCGTACAATATGTCGCATCATCTCTACACTCACACACAATTTGTGTGCAATATTATTGCTCGTGTAGAATTCCACAAAGTAACGACTTTCACAATTTATAATCTTGCTGCATTTCAAACAAGTCCGTCTGCTCTTTAACAGTGGGCCTTTCTAACCAAACTGATTAATTTTAGCAATACGGTTTAAATATTGCACGTATTAATTAGTAGAGGAGTATTGCTTAGTTTATGTTATCCAAATTTACACGTTCATATATAAAATAGTACAAATATAAAATAAATAAACAATAGTTCATATATAAAATAGTACAATAGTAAGATATGTAAAATGTACTTCATATATAAAATAGGTCCAATTGCAAATATTATTACCTTAATCATTAAAATGTTGTATTTGTTATATTAAAGGCTTTTATTGACAACGACAAGCATATTTTTTGGAATTGGTTCTTCAATGTCGTCTAAATCTTTATTAGTAGCTACTGAATAGTTACCGTAAATGAGGATCAGCTGTGCTGGGTTGTAGCCTATTTTTGATGTACACTTTTTTACCTTTGTATTTCATAATCATCCAGGCTGAACATTTTAAGAGCTCATTATTAAATATAAAGTAGTATGTACGCGAGATAGAATTGATGATGATAGTACAAATTCTAATATACTGCGGATCAGCTTCAGAATATACTTTCACACGCTTACTCTTGTGTAACGTTTATAATGTGGTAAAATAATTTCGAAGACGTGTGAATGCAGGTCGATCTTTTAGTGGACTTGTAAATAGCTTATATCGAGCATTTAACATCAAGCTATTACTCGACTTGTGAAACTGATTTCAAATACTGTTAAAATCTTTTCTTTTTGTTCAGGTAATACGTCTTTGCTTTTTAAAGGACGTTCTTACGAGTACTTTTCATGTCTTTGATTTGTGTTGTATGTTAAGAATTATTGAGGGTTGAGTACCATTCTTGTTAAGTAATGTTAGATAAAATATATTCTGCATGTAATTGTTACTATGTATGTACATTTTTCTCGTGTTTTACACAATGTCACATTTGATTATAATTTTTAAAAGGCCATACTATAGCAATTTGGTATTAAATGTATGAATAATTACAGGCAATGATCTTTTACGTAACTTGTTATGAATCGAGTTGCAGAATATAAACTATTACACGATTCCGTTAATGGCGCGATGGAATAACTATGGAAACCAGAATATTAATATCACATTTCATATCCATAAAATACTTTGCAATCACTTGCGAGCTGTTGCGTCAAAATATTTAACGCAGAAAAACACTTTTACATCATCTTTGTGTGCAACAATAAAATCTCCTTAAGAATTACGCGCAATTTTCTCACATGCATTGAATTAATCACAGTAGAGTTGCGTTAACTATACGCAAAATAAAGGTCAATAGCAACAGCAATGATTGCCTACAATTCGTTCCACATTCCTTACTATTTTATTGTCACTAGCCGATGTTACATTAAAAAAGTCAGTGAACATTGATCAAAGCATTTATAATTTATTGTTCTAGCATTTTTATCGCATACCTAATTTTGCATACGAATGCGGTAAAGTTGGTTTATGGTCCGATCCACATCTTCCATATTTCCGCATTCAGCAAAATAGAGTACCTACGATACAAGTTTGTAATAGTTCCATTTGAATATGAATAGCTTAGAAGTATCTAATTTTATACCATAACGATTAGTGTCGTGAACCTAACTGTTAATTAAAATATAACTTTGTGTAGTATCTACGTGTATTTTTGTATATAGCAATTGTTTTAGGGTTATAAGGGTGTAAGCGACGTATTAAAACAAGGTTAGTATTGATATTTTTATTCCTTGTGTTATTACATATTCATAGAACTTAACGTGCGTTTGATACTTAAAACGAATGAAATCACAGCGGCAGTTTAACATAAGATAAACCTATTTTTTTTTTATTTAACGGTCGTTAACTGTAGATACATGTAACAAAAAGGCCTGAGAATTTTAGCCGTCCGGTTTTTATTTTATACAACAATGGTAAATTTTTAATTTAACCGGTCAAACAAGGATATGAGCATGTAGTGTTAGATTTTATAAAGATCAACGAACTTAAGATTAGCTTAAATTAGACTTGATATAAAATTCGTCGTTTTAAGTTGAAAAATTCTTAAGCTTAAGCTTCTTCTCATAATGAAGGGGTTTCAAGGCCCTGTCAAAATGTCGATCTACATTTTTGGACTTGGATTGATAACAGTAGACATACTCGTATTAAAGACTCGTTGACCAGACAAACTTCTTATTGCACAATAATTTTAGTCTCATATTCCAATCTTCAAAATAATAGCCTATATGTTGTCGAAGACTGAAGTTTAATCAAAATCCATTCAGCAGTTTTTGCATCAACGCCGGATAACAGACAAACAGACAAAAATTTCAAAATGAATTTTTTTGGCTTCTGTCACTTGTATGAAGACCCCTATGGGTGTTTCTTTTAGTGTTTATTCAATGTTGAATTGAACTCTTCTACAGTTTCATTATGTAAAAATGTGTCGTTTGCACTTGCAAAATGTTAATTCCAACTGCCTCCTCCAGTGATTGCTGTTTCTCGCTCCCGGAGCGATTGAGAGCGGTCACGTGGCTCCTTTATTTTCTTTTTGGGTTCCCAGGGTAACCCTATATGGGACTGAGTGTACCGAGACTTATGCTTTAACGACCAAACCGGTGCAGCGATATTGCGGGGTTGTTGACCGATATTGATGCGGTTTTGTTATAAGTATGGACCTTTATATACAACTAAATGTGCAGGCGGCTTCGCCCGCGAGGAAATCAGTGTGTCACAAAGTACGTAATAGATTTTTTTTTTCCTAAAAAGTATCCTATGTTATTTCTAATACCTCCACGGTATGTGCAAAGTTTAATGATGATCGGTTAAGTTGTTTTCGCGTGAAGGCTTCACGTAAGTTTGTTACATTCGCATTTATAATATTGACATTTAGAATTATTTAAGTAATAGCTTTATAGATTAGTGATTGCTTTTTTCGGTTTGTGGTGTCTGGAAAAAAATAAATAACTGGGGACAATTCCACACACGGCTGTTTGATTTCAAATTAGGCAATTTAATGCCTATGTTATGGTAACTGGACAGCAGAAAAACATACATATATACAGACTTATATACACATTTTTTATTACGCCCAGAAAAATAACAAACAAATGTGCTAATCATACAAATTTTTGTCCTGGGTGGGAATCGAACCCACTAGCTCCGGTTTTCCAGTCAGGTTCTCTAACCACTCGACCGCGAGGCCAAATGTTAATAATATGTTGTGACAACAGCTCACAACCTCATCTCATACGATTGGGCTGAGAGTATTACACAAATATTTGTCCGGTGCCGGGAATTCTGCTTAAAGGATTGTCCATTTATCTATACTGACAAATTATAAAATGTAACGAGGGTTTGTGGGTACCCTTTCAAAGCATTTGAAAATGTTAGGTATGTTGAAATTTACCCCTGCGGTTTAGCCAAGGTTCGAGGTAAAATTATTCCTGCTATTTGAGTTAATCTAAGATTAGTTTCGGTATGCAGAGATGCTAGTTCTACGAATGCACGATGAGTGAGATAACGGAAATATCCAAGACTTGGTTTGAGTGATGTTTAATTTATTTTAGTTAATTTCATATAGGTTAGCGTTTAGGCATAATCTCGCCTGATGTAAAGCGATGATATTACAAACGGGATAGCCCTCTAGCCTAGATGTCTCTCTAAATTTGTCTAGTGTGTAAGCAGCATTCTTTAATTTATTTTGAATATGATTGTGAAGTTACTAGCATAAAAACTGGAACAGTTAAAAACATGACAGAATCTACATCCTTTTCGTATTCTATGCTTTCAGTATATGTCAGTTTGATTGGTAGATATAAGTAAGGAAACTGTAATAATATGACATTTTCTTACCACATACTTGAGATATGTATATATGTAGATTAATTGGTCGAGTTGTACTTGGTCGAGTTATTAGATAACCTGACTGCAAAATCGGAGGTCGTGGGTTCGATTCCCACCCATGACAAACATTTGTGTGATGAGCACATTTGTTTGTTCTGTGTCTGGGTGTAATAAAAAAATATCTATATAAGTATGTATATTGTATGTATATTTGCATGTTTATCAGCTGTCCGGTTACCATAATATAGGCATTAAATTGCCTAGTTTGGGATCAGACAGCCGTGC
>DWGJ01002690.1:0-15084 GCA_018246895.1 Aspitha aspitha aspitha | reverse complement strand
AAAATGAATTATGCATTGGTTGATAATTACTGTTAACTATAGATATAAAATAGGTACGACGAGTAGTAGGTAGGTACTTATTCGCTTCGTCCATTCTGTAATCGACTCCAAATGGAGCAGAATTAGCATAAATAGTTGTTTGTGTTTGTTTATACATCGGATGTGCCCATTTAGCATTATAAATACTATGAACAAAATTTTTTACGTTAAACTAAGTAAATTGCTGTTATCCATATTTTAGCCATCATAGAACCTAAGATGAAACAGTTCAATGTCTGCATCCAGTGAGATGTTGGTTTCGAGATTAATTAGGGTTTTATTTGTTAAGGACACGTATTTATTGGGTGTACATTTTTTAATTCCTCTTTAATCTCTCTTAATTGTAATTATATTCAATATTCAAATCAAACTTCGTTACAAATGTATATTTATTAAGAAATATAATACAAATCCCCGCATGTTTATCCAACATTGGTGTCACAAGAACAGTGGGCGCGAAAATAGTTATTAATCGTGCGTTGGCATCGTCCTTCGTTTAATTTGGCGTGATGCTCAGATATTGGCACAGATAACACAGACAGGCGCCATGCTGTTTTACTGTAGTTCATGTGTTGTGTTATCGCTGTTATGTAATAAGAGGGACAATTATGGCTCATTATACGATGTCCTGTACAATATGGACGTATTTAACGTAAAACTTCGAGTAATTTAATAATATTTCAGATTACTTATCTATATTTACAACTTACTTAAATGTTTGTATTTCATTTCTACGGTTTCTTAAGTCTATGTTATAACTAGAGAGTATTAGTATATACCTATTTAGATTATATTTTGTTTAGAAGGAATAGACTATACGAGCAATTACTTAAGATAATTAAGATTATAGATAACGACTACACAATAAAATGTTATGATTATAATTGGTAATTGAAATGATAAGACGTGGAACTTTTGAAGTTCGATCAATCATGTCAGAATTGATAAATCATTAGCATATCTTTGAATTGGAGTTTTTTTTTTAATAAAAGTGTATCTCGTACATGCAATGCTTTTCCTCGTACGATTTTGAGAAAAAAAAACAGAGAAAGCTATTCGCTCGAAAAAACAGGTTTCGAAGGCCGTCCCGTCTCGCGAGGGTAAAAACCTGGACAGGATTTTTTACAATACCAAAGTTGAAGTCAATTACTCCTGAGATATTCGGGGTTTTGATGTATTTTCACGGTAGATTCGCAATGAGTTCTAATGTTTGAATTTATTACAGAGGTGTATGGAAGTTTTCCATGTGTAATTTATGACTGGCTATTGACATTGGTAAGGTCGATTAAATATGAAATAAAAATTTTCTTCGGCATAATTTTTTTAATGATGCACATACTTTTACTTTAAGCCCTATAGATTAACATTGGTATTGTTTGATTTTTTTTAGCCAATTTTAAATTCTACACCAACTGCACACAGACGTAATAATGAAGCAATTGTATTATGCAATAAACATAGATCATTATGTAACGTTCGTTTCATAAATTTTGACGTCATCTTACGTCGTACGGTGAATATAAAAAATATTTAAAATTATTCATCAACTCATTAACAACATGGTCCTTCAAACCGGATCTATAAGACAATATCAATAATAAAGTCGAAATGGCAAAAAGGTGATCTAATCGTTCCGATAGAAATTTCTTCCTGATAACCTTTGTGTAGTATGTGCAGTAAGTAATAGGGAGTTAGTATATATAAACAAAGTCTCATATTACAAGCGTATATTTAATAAAACGAGTCAAGTATTTTATTTGTGCTCCGTATCACAGTACAAATACAAAGGATGTAGAACTCGTGTTTCAATATATAAATGTCACAATGTATTAATTTAATACATCGCGGACACGGAGGCGACACCATCCATTTACTCGTCAGGTACTGTGTTACTTATTGTAATCTTTATAATCTATATCTGTACTTAATATTATAAAGCTGAAGAGTTTGTTTGGCTGAACGCGATAATCTCAGGAACTACTGGTTCGAATTGAAAAAAATTTTTTCCTAGACTTCCTATGACTGGTTGTGGTAGGGTGGTTAGAAACTGACTGCAAAAGCGGAGGTCGTGGTTTCGAGTCCCACCCAGGACAAACATTTGTGTGATGAGCATATTTGTTTGTTCTGTGTCTGGACGTAATAAAAATATCTATATAAGTACTATATCGTATGTATATGTATATATGTTTGTTTATCAGCTGTCCGGTCACCATAACACAGACATTGCATAATTTGGGGTCAGACAGCCGTGTGTGGAATTCTTACCAGTTATTTATTTATTCAACAAATTTCAAATGAAATATGATTAAAATTTTAACAACTCGGAAATTTTATGACTCCGCACATTTACGAGTATTAGTCGCTTGGATACACACATACGTGATATTTACATGTCCTCAAATTATGACCGGGCGCCTAATTCGTTGCAATTAAAAGCTATTTCAACCGTACTTCGTGTTTAGTTTGCGATGAAAAATTATTTCGTGTCTCATATCTCATCACGTCAATGACCCCACGTGTAAGGTTAAAACGGATCTATAATTAGCCCATCTTCTGTTCTGGTTTCTGTCGCGGCCGCTGTAAAAATTAAAGTAAACAAATACATTCTCTCACGCCCGGGTGGCCTCGAAGCCGACCAATTTCAAAACCACCACCGTCCCCATTTAGCACCGATGAGTGGCGCGACTTCTTAAATCGTTCGCGCTATACCATCGAATCGTTTTCGGCACATGATATTTGTCATTTGGCCTCTCCATTGTCAGCGGGAGTCGACGCGACTGGACTGAAAATTAAAACAAACAGCTCTATTGTTTTCAGTGATTTCGAATATTCGTATTTAAGGAAAGATTTTAGGGCCACACAAGCTGCGAATCATGTACTTCCTATATAGAGAACGGCAGATTGAAATTTCACAATGGTTACAATGCTTTTAGTCAGCATTAAAAATAGTATGAATATGACAATATCTTGGTAGTACTTCAGATATGTCGTCTCCTGTCTGAAATTAGGCTGATTCTGTGTTAATAGTATGCATTTCAAGTACGACTGCATAACATTAAGTGGCTTCTAGTCTCCCCCTCGCCCCGCTGCGTAATTAAAATTAAAAGATGGCACGGTTGCCATGTCTGCCATGTCTAGGAAAAAGAACAATATGAAAAGACTTGTTACATGTGCTGAGCGGGGCGCAGTGAGCCGGCACCGAACGGAAGCGCCGCCACGCGCTGAAGAAAGTGAGCATGTTACGACATGAGCTACCACTGCTTTGTCGTGTATGTAACTGTCTTGGATAACCGGTGTGTTTATAACACACAACATTCACGCCTGCTTCCCATACGTGTAGGCAGAGATTAACGATTACAGGCTACGGTCTAAAATAATCTCTTTTCGCGTTTCTTAAATATGTCTTCGATTAGAAGTATATTCGCATAGGTGTAACTCATCCGACTTTACCTTTCAAACTAACTTTACAAATCTGGTTTGTGATTCTTATTTGTTTTTATTAAATTCTCCTACATATATGTATGTATAGTGTAGTAGCCATCTCTTGTTAACGGTAATATAGTGTCTTGTATGTCTGCGTGTCTTTCTATCATTTATTTTCTGTATTTCTGAATTTGTAATGCGTTTTGCACTACATAAAAAGTGTTAGGTTTTTATTTTTTTTCTCGCAAAAAAATCTATATTATCACAAATGAATTTCGAGAGACTCGTAAATTTAAATTAAGCAACCACGTTATTCTCTTATAACGCTATAAAACTGGTAGCATCTCGTAAACAGATGAGACCGGAATGAAAAATGTCAGTCGCCATAATCGCTGTGACATTTACAAGATCCCCGAAAATCCGCTGTCGATGTACTGCTGTACTGACAGCGGTGTACGATAGTCGAGCAACAATTAATAGCAACGCATGCGATCAAAATTGAAACGAATCGCAGAAAGTACTTAAATTACAGATAAATAAAATAAACTTATATATATTACGGATAGATAAGATAAAATGGGAGCTGTCATAAAAACAGACCACATATAAAAAGTCATGTACATTGTTTGTTAAAACAGGCGTTAATATTAATATCCATCATAAATTCTGCTACAAATACACTTCACTTTTTCTATTTACACACAAATGAATCGTGTCATATTTTGGTATTATGTCAACAGAATTCCTCGTAGTTATTACTAAGCTTGGAGTAGAGCGAGTGTGTTAAACATTCGATTACACGCTTCAAACGAAAACTAAAAGCCACTAATTGACTCGGGCTCAGAGACAAAAACGAGACGAAACAGACGAAGACAGAAAAAAAATAAAGCAAACAAAAAGGTGGCACGCTTCCATTTCGAGATGAAAAATTAGAGGTGACATTTATTGGAGAGACAACAACTGGGAATCATTAACACGGATATAAGCTACCGTTTAAGATGTTTGATATGGTGATTAATATGTTAATAGGATTAATTTTGTTAATAGGATTGACAGATCGCTTTGGTCTCATGGAACGAGTTTCGTCGGTTTGATATTAATGCAATTGATGCATGAGATAAATTAGGTTCGTGCTGTGTAGTAAATAAATATTTTGAATTCAACTTCCCAACTTATTAAGTAAAAAGGATGATGAATTGAAAAATTGGATCTTCACGACCAAAAATATATGTTTGATTCTTTACTTCAAGCCTTTTGCAGAAAACCATACTTCCTATTTCAGCCCTATTATCTTAGACAATAACACTTTTCTAATAATCAGTAATAATGTTTTTTGTCTTAATCGTCGAATATAATAGCCATACAGAACAAGGAAATATGACTCTTCCTTATTTTTTCCTTCTTTTGTTTATTTACCTTTGTTTCTACATATTTTGTTTGCCTTTTCGCTTCTCCTGTCTGCTGTCTTCGTCCACGAAATGTGTGCTTCATTTTTCCTCTCTTTCTAACGTACGAGTAGCATTTCATCAACTTTTCAAATCACGATTATTTCCGTCACAATCGCCCAGTTCTCGCAGTGACCAATCGCCAACATAAACGATTCGTCAGTCATTGTCTTCTATTCCAGACTTTGTCATTAAATCCGAAATAGCTGCAGTAAACGGCGTGTTTCATTGGAATCTTTTTACTGCACGACACATGTTCTCCTGTCACCGCGTCGCTGGCGGATGTCTGAGTCTTGTGAAGCGCGTGTCTACCTCACTGTGCATTAATACTTTCAGATTGCATTCCAAATTTAAAATGTGGGTTACAGGATATTTCTATAAAGTTGCAGTCTCAGTTACATACAGCAGTCACGAATGAATCGCATCGTGATTTCATTAACTTCTTAATTTTCAGTCTCGATTTCAATACAGTTTACCTAATTTTGCATTAGGTAGGTACCTACCTTTTCTGAAATTTTTATAATAACTGTATTTACTTTGGACTTTTCATTTTTTCTTTACATTTATTTATTTCCCAACAAATTGAGAGATGATTTCGCTTTGAGGTCCATACATTTTTGAACAAATTCGGGCATTTAATGGAGTATTATTTATTAATTTTACCTTTGTAATTAATTTTCCGTTTTATTTATTAAAAGAAGTGGCAATAAACGTTATGTCACATCTTGGTCTTTTCGCTTCGCGACACATGTTTCTGTCACCGCTTCACCAATGGATCATCAATCTTGTTTAACTTAAGGGGAATATATAAATCTAAAAAAAAACTTTTATTACGTCACCTACAATTTTCTTGACATTTTTAAACGAATACTTACCTAAAATAATAATGCGAACGCTCGGTATGTAGGTTTTTAAAAGGCGCGTATGTATGAAAATATTACAATGAAGTAGCTAATTAATAAATATAGTAGTATATCTAAGTATATTCAATATCCTGTTAACGATATTTATAACAATTTAATTCCATTAACGTTATTACTAACAATTTAATTCCATTAACGTTATTACTAACAATTTAATCCTTTTAACGATATTACTAACAATTTAATCCTATTAACGTTATTACTAACAATTTAATCCTTTTAACGATATTACTAACAATTTAATCCTATTAACGTTATTACTAAAAATTTTATCCTCTTAACGTTAATACTAACAATTTAATCCTCTTAACGTTAATACTAACAGTAACAGTGGTCGACGCCTTAACCTCGGCTGCGGCTCGCTGTCACGTTGCCAGCAGCGCGTCCCGATCTGTCATTCGCTCCATTTGTTTACTAATTACTGGCGATACCGACACGGCATTAATGGATTTTGTCAATGGAATCACTCTTTCCGCTCAATTTGTACGCCACGTTTGATGTGGTTTATTTCGTGTTTACTTTGGACAAGACAAATTGGCTTTCGAATTTGGATGCCGTTTAAAGTACTGGCTTCCATGCTAATAGCGCATGATAAGCGACTGTTATACTTTGCATCCGCTCCAGACAAGGATCTCAGAAACATTATAAGGATATTTCATGATAGGTAAGTATTCTAATATGTGCAGGTTTTCCCACAATGTTTTCGTTATAGCGAATGCTTATCGCAGATTGCAAATCAAAGTGGGATTCGGAATTTCAAAGCAGTAGGCCATCACTGCTCTCAATACTTCTTAACGACCCATAATAGAAAAGAATTCGTTACAAAAGTCTTCATTGCAACAAAACGGAATGGATTTTTATGACCGCATTCATATTTCCTGTTCGATGTGCCAACAAGGTCATAAAATTTCGCCGGGTCAGAATCTCTGTGGTGTGCCTAGTTTATGTGACTCGCTCTATTTTTGTGAACGTCACTGGCAACGCCGTCGACACCAGTGACATCTGTGTTCGCGCCCGCTCAGTCTAAACAAACCTGCCCTCGATCGACTTCTGGGAAACTTTTACACCGTTTTAATTTTTTTTCACTCGCACGCTTTCCAGGAGACACTTATGTCAAACTTTCTCGCGCGCCAGCTTTATAGTTTTGAAATGTCTTTGATTTTTGTTTGTTTGTAAACCACCCTCGAAACGGGATTGTTTACGCATTGTAATTACTTGCTAAAAATAATAACTTAAAAGTATTCTATTGCGAGTGGCAGAAATAGACAAACATTTGCGAACGTTATGGAGAATTCGGCTGTCGTAGGTTTCCTTACGATGTTTTCTTTCACCATAACAGCGAGTGATTTTTTTAAAAATCTATGAATTACGGGTGAAAAAATAAATCGCGTTTATTGAAAATAACACAAAGCGCGTACAGTACGTGAAATATGTATTTCGTGGTACTCTTTTAATTTACGACACCCATATCTTAAGTAGATTGATAAATTGCACGCATTGTGGAAGCGTGCAAAATACTGAGCGCAGTAAACATGTCATAAACGTCACACTAACGGAACACCCGCCGATGCTATTTGCGCGTTTGACGAACGAGACCCGTGGAATGTGGGCAGCTAGAAAGACATGCTATTTGTTTCCACAGCGGTTCCACGGATATAATTAGAGGTGCAAGTGTTAAGCATCCTTCCTCGATACGCTTCGACGGCTGGACGCGCGGCGGTGGCGTCCCGACGACATCGGCGGCGCCGCCTGCGCGATTTGCGTGGTTACGTTCGACACGGTTCTATATACCGACGCGCACATCATTCCAATTACAACTTTAAATATACAATAATAAAGTTTAAATTCCATTGACACCGATCGATTGGAAACGGCAGTCCAACAGTGAACCGTCCTCGATGACGGGTTGAGGAAATTAGACTTTGTTTACGTTAGTGCAGAAGATAAACTCCTTTGTTCGTTAACCGCTCGGTCACAGATGGACGGTTACAAACGGGCCGGAGTCGCCTCTGTCGCGGTACGTACGCATCGCATATTGTTTATACTGAACGTTGACACGAGGAAACTCGTCAGCGGAAGAAACGACGGGCAGACATAAATCCGGC
Source organism: Aspitha aspitha aspitha (assembly GCA_018246895.1). Classification (NCBI taxonomy): domain Eukaryota; kingdom Metazoa; phylum Arthropoda; class Insecta; order Lepidoptera; family Hesperiidae; genus Aspitha; species Aspitha aspitha. The sequence goes on along the minus strand of DWGJ01002690.1, from coordinate 7,149 downwards.
GTGAGTGACATGTAAAACTTTATTGCACTATAAATTAGTGGATGTATAAATATAGTTGATATCTATGAGGTAGCTGAAATTGTGAGCAGGCGCATGCGGCGCTTTACGATTATTTTACTGAAGTATCAAATGAATTGTTATTCTATGAATAGCGGCGGGTCGGTGATGCGGAAAGGGTGCTTAGTTATGTAGTCGACATCCAGAATAATACGACAGGAAACTCTCATTGGTTCGCTCAAAGAATTAACATAGTAAAAATTAAAGCTTATCAATGTGAGCGTGTTCTATTTTTACCACAAATGAATTTCATTTTATATGAAAAAGTCAAATGTAAGGTAGGTTTAGGTGGTAGAACAGGTGTACCATTCGCCCAGGGAAGTATCCCCGCTACAGCTATTTCTACCGTGAAGCAGTTGTATTACAATAATTTGTGTTTCGGCTTTAAGGCCGGGTATGCCGGTCTACGGTTATTCTAAAAGCGACCATGTTAGTACTCCAGAGTAGCAGCGCATCTGTAGCCAACCTCTAGTAGGACGGTTCCTACCAATACTAAATACACTTATGCTTACATGTAAATACCTACTAACTGTACCAATGTTACTAGTAGTTCTGTCGTAGAAGTCCTGTTACTAACATCTGTTGCGATAAATGAAAAATTAATGAATCTGACGGAAATATATAAGAAAATAAAACCAAGAGGACTTTTAGCGTTCCGATTATGTTGCGCTAATAATTGGAAATTATATCATCAGTTTATAAAACATAGTAGGTACGTATAACAACCTTGGATTCATATAGCCTATATGTATGCGTGCATAGGTACATGCATGTATGCAGGTGCATCCGATTCCTTGCGTGATTTATACGTATCGTGCGTTTAAGCCAGCAGGATGTGAAAAGTATGAGGTAATTGTTCCAAAGAGGCAAACACTAACTAGGGCGATGTTGTTATCTTTTGATGATTCACAAAGTAATGGTTAAAGTAGATTATTGTAACAATAGCACTAATAAGTTAAATTAATTTTTACATTCATATTTAATGTCTTAGCCACACAATGTTACATAAGTATGTCTATTTTATTCAATTTAAGTTAATTGTAATCAATGTGATTAATGCATTTACTAACACTATCTAAGAATACATCTGTTGAAATGACTTTTTGTTTAATTATGTGATAACTTCGTGAACGGTCGCTAAGGTGGCATTACCAAAGAAATTACAGTAGGTACTAGTAGTGGTGGTTAATGAAATGGAAGGAGAGAGAAAGGGGATTGGATTAACTTTTACAAAAGAAGTTGTTAAATTGCAATAAATTGTCTATTTCTTGAACCCACATGATTTTAAGCATTATAATCAAAAACCTTCCCCGATGTGCACATCGAGGTATGATCACGCTTTGGAAAATGTGTCATTAGTGCAATTGTCAGTAAATTACACAGAACAATTGAAATCCACTATTAATAAACTAGCCTGATCCGTTGAGGAAAAGCAACCGTGCGGAGTTACAAGCGCTCCTATAGAAGTCTACTTTTTGTATTGTCATGTACTCCGCAACTTTGCAGTGTTATAGGTTGATACATTTAAAGATAACGCGGTATCTTTCCGCTTAGACCGCGGATTGTAATATCAGTGCGTCCCGCCGTATCCAATATCAGCTGGAATTATGTGCGTCTCCTACCAGGGTTACCATGGAAATGTTATTTTCGATTATTTCGGTTTTATGTCTATTTTAAATATAAGTTAATTTTAGTTTAAAAATTAAGTAATAAATAGTAAAGAAACAATAGATAATTAATTATTTAATGATAAATATTGTAAAATTATAAATTTGTGTTTTAAATTTGTACGCCGTAAAAGGCAAAATATGGAATGATCTAATAATTGTACAACATCTTTAAATGTACCCATATTTGTGCAAATAAATGTCTTTGTCTTTGTCAGTTGTAAGTTCGGTTTCATTGTAAAACCTCGGAGTTATGGTACAAAAGTTTTGTTTAAATGTGAAATATTTAAGAGTAAACTGGTTTTCCATTGAATTTAATATCTCAAGTCCATTTGTGTTGATTTTAATTTAGTAAACAGTGTTATTATAATGGTATTTTAAAAAATTGATTAATCTGGAAATTCTGTAAAATCTGTTTTGTTATAATAAATGCAAACCAGCGCGCAGTAGACGCAAGTGACCGCAGCCACTCATAGACATCTGCAAATCTACAACTAACCTCTAATAGGGCTATAGGGATGGGACGGTGTGAAATCAATAAGTAACAGAAGTTAATAGGAATGAGTTAGTGAGTATTCGTAGTAATGGGACGGTAGCAGTGACACTGATAGTACCTACTTAATATTCGACAAATTAGTATTGGTTAGTGCAGTTAGTTTCTGTCATATCAGAGATCGGTCACAGATAGGTTAAATCATTAGGGGGGATACATACATATCGTCACGCCAGGTCCCTTGCGGGGTAGGCAGAAAGCAGCAAATCATTAGGTGGGAAGAAAATGGTTAAATCCTGGTATCATCGTAATACTTGGTCATCCTGGTCGAGGTGTTGCAGACTCGCAGCGTTTACTAATGGCGCTGTCTCCACGATCTATCACCGACTTTCACACTAAGGAATAATGTTTACATCCATAGTGTAGCACTAACCGTAGGATAATGCCTATTTCTTGAATTGCTTGAGATGGTCACACAAAATTATTTTAGACTAAGACAAAAGTGGGGAAATACTAGACATTTCTATAAAGAAAAGCCGTGTTAAAGCTATCTTAATCCAAAAACTAATCCTATATATGTCTGTATTACATACTTTAAAACATTTTAATTGAAATAAATATAGTTTAGTTTCAAACATTTTTAAAATTGCTTTAATGCTACACCTACTTATGTAATAAGTAGAGCTCTACTAAGCAAGCATGCTCTATCCTGGACCTCATCATTGCTTTGTATCTATGAATTCTTATCAAATCCCAGCATATTCAAACAAAAAAAACTGTAAATATAGAATTTATTTTTTATTTTAATTACATTGATCTACTACATAGTTTTACCCTGTGGTGCGTATGTAGCTGATTACCGATTTAATTTATACAATGTTTACGTAAACTTTTACTGCTTTAGGACAATTCGTATTGCACGATGAAGGAATTCTAATTCTGTTTCGTCGTAAACCCGAATGTAACGTAATCGGGCGTCGCATACGGGTACTAAAACGCTTTTTTTTCTCATTTTATTTTCATTCACTTTGTTCTTTAGCAGCACCACACAGCATTCAGTAGCAAAATAGTTCGGAGCCCTCGAAATATTACGACACCATAATTCTTTATTTTCGCTCAGCGCCGCTGCGACTGTGACAAAACTAGTTTACAGCGACGTTTTACAACGATCGTTAAGTTTTTGTCAAAGCGAAATTTTTTGTTATTTTTTTATTTTTATTTGTTTTTTCATTAGCGTCATCGCGCTACGTCCAACGCGAAGCAGTTAACCCTAAAATTTCACTTTCATATTTAAAAAATGATACTTTTCGTCTCGTGTGTAATGTCATAATAACTATTAACACGGTGTTAGAGCTTACAGCTTACATATGTTTCTAGCGGCGCAAAAAAAGTGTGAATATTTGAGCGGCTCGTAAAACGCTGTCTTGTAAAGTCACAAATAATACTAACAGGGCTAGTTGTGACCCGTTAAATTGTTTGTCAAACGAAAATGAAGCTTAAGCGAATAGGAAATAAGTTTAAACGTTACATTGTGGAGTGCACCACCCGTCTTGTTAGCACGTAGTCTGGTATTTATTAAAAGATTGATAGGCTGTCGTCAGATGTCTCTGTGAGGTCGTAATATATACAGAGTGACGGACGGACGGACGGACGGACTGAAATATCTCAAACGATACTGTTTGTTGACGCAGCAACTGCGAGAACCGGGACATTATACATTTGACAAAATTAGATTTTTGTCGCTCCGTCGGAAAGATCGTATTAAAATACGACTTTTATTACATCGTTTAGCTCGTTTTCGTAAATTAACTGCTAATATTTTAAAATGTCACATACCGGCTTTACTGGATTATAACAAAAATGATTATCCCAAATAGACAAACGCTGTATGGCGACAACAGCTGAAATATACAAATGTTTTGAAACCACAAATAACGTAGATTTGATTTCCATCAGTATTACGATATTATCTTATATTTAATACATATTTGTTGTCGACACTCTCCTTGGTGACGATTTACTAATGATGTTTTGATGTTTTCCTTCACTATTATAACGAATGACATTGAATTATAAAAGGTTAAAAGTTCATTTAAATTTCCTTTTTACCAAAGTAAGCCCTTTTGTCCTTAATGACACTGATTATAAAATTTTTAAACGTCACTTAACTTTAATAACGCTTCTACTGTTTAAGTATGTAGTCATTACCACTCAAGAAAGACTGTGAGCAATAATTTTCATTGCTCTCTTGACTTTGTTCAATTTAAGTCTATTATAACCCATTTGACGAATAGATCCGGGTGGTATTTTATTCGTATCTAATCCCGAAATAGGCAAACGCTTTCCTATTCTGACCAGATAGCTGATAAAATATATAATATGCATGTTTAAATAAGTACCTACATAGATATAGGTAGATAATATTGTCGATACTTCGGTCTGTATTTTATATTTATAATACTCCATAAATTTGTTTTGTTTGGTGATTCAACAGTTTTATTTTAAGAATTAACCGATAACTAATATCAATACATTTTTGTTATAACTGTTTATTAGTGTATAATAAAGAGTAAATAAATAAATTATGTTAATCGCATGCACATCAAGTTTACATGCCAGACGCAAATTCGTTCAGAATGGGACCGAACCGACAGCCCTAAGCTCAACATTCAGTATCCCCAAATCCCCAACCAATTGACAAACTCCGTAGTACACACTGCGTGTAATGGGAAGTCTACGAGAGGACCACCCAAACGTCTATTGCCGCTCGTTAAAATATCTATAACACTATGCGAGCGGTTTTGGTAATAACACTCGGGTGTATTCAGGGCGCTATTTCGGGCGTGAATTGTAATGAGCCGGTTATGGATGAACTCAACGTGTCGAGCTTTTGGGCTGGGTTCGTGTTTTTGGGCTGGAAATTGAATTGATTCACTTTTCAATTCGATTTTAACTTAACTAATTAGGAGTCAGATATGAAATTTTTTGTGTCAAGTCGATAATTGTAGTAAATATGTATTACTTGTACAAATTACATTGAACAAGTTATTTATTTAAAACAAAGTTGTTAAGTTTATATTACACAAATTGAGTTCGTCAACGTACTTAAAAAAAATAGTGTTTCATGCATTAAAAAAATCTATTATTTTGTGTATTAAAAATGTATTGAAGTCATATTTGTACTACTTTATTCTTATAAGTAACCAGCTGTGCCCACAGCTTCGCTCGTGGAAATCAATATTTTCCTGTGTTTGCAACATTTGTCTTTGCCGCTCCACTCCTATTAGTCATAGCGTGATGTTATATAGCCTATAGCCTTCCTCGATAAATGGACTATTCAATATAAAAATAATTTTTCAATTGGAACCAGTAGTTCCTGAGTTTAGCGGGTTCAATCAAACAAACTCTTCAGATTTATAATATTAGTACAGAATACAGATTTAGCCTTTTCAATCATACGACTATTAAATAAAGAGAGACAACCAGAAGTGTCTCAACGTCGTCATGTAAAGCTTGTAAAGCTCCGTGTACTTTAGATAGAGTGCTCGATGCAGTAATCGTTATCAAAAATAACCCTATACCTTGTACGAAGGAACAAATTTAGCGCGGCCATTGACCCCCAGTGCTTCACGTGTAAACAGTGGATTTGTTCTGTTTGACACCGGAACACTGAGATGTAATCGTAGGTATGCGTTGAGGGCGAATCTCAGAAACTAAGGTTTATTTATTTTTTTCTTTATACTTTCCTAGTTGTGCGCGCGGCAGCGTCCGCGTGGACACCAATTTGTCACAAAGTTTTTCCCGCTTAAATACCTACCCGCGGGAAACCTAGGATTAACCACGCGAACTCTTCAACATTAAATCGTTGCATTTCAATCAATTTACATACAACGGTAATGTACTATACTAAAACCTTCCTCAAGATTTGCACTATCGTTTAGTGAAAACCGTGCGAAAATCCGTTCAGTAGATTTTGAGAAAATCACTCGCATACAGACAGGGGATTTTATAATATATAAATACATATAGATATAGATTGTAGCGCCTAAAGCTAGGATGTACAATGGACGGAATCAATGCCTGGAGGCATTCTCTACCACTCAAGGTTGCGATGTCTTTAAATGTAATTATGACCGTATTCTATGTAGGTACCTACTGATAAAATATAGGTACGGGTATAAAAGATATATAGTACCTTTTAAGAAAGTGTATTAAAAGAAAGTTTGTTAAGGTACTCGTACTTTTACCTGAGGATTCAAAATAATTAATTCATACTCAATAGCTTCGGTATTTTTATAATGAAAATACATTAAATAGATAGACGCACTTAATAACATTCGTATTGTATGGATTACACAAAAAAAGCATCGATATTCGTTGTGCAAACGAGAAAAATTTATTTTCTAGCGTTTTTAATTTTCGTCGTACAAAAATCCCAAAGAGAATACAATTAGTCTCTCCCCTCGTTTGCATAGCCGAAGATGCACATTCCCGCCCTTCCATTCCCGTTCACTGTACTCTCGGATGTCATAAACACTTCTCTTTGAAGTCCCCATTTGTAGTACTCGATGTAGATTAAAAAGATCAAATTGACAATTGTGGAATGTTACAAGGAAAATTTCTCTTTGACTGCATACTTGTAGCTTGTAAAATTGTCATTTTTTAAAACACCGCAATGCGAGCGATTGAACTGTTGAAATGAAAAGCACAGCATAAGGTTTGGCAATGAAAATAATATTAAAACTAACAAAATACTGTTCACTGCAACTATGGGTAATTGGACTCTTTTATTAATTTATTTAGTACACTGGAAAATGAATCACTAAAGAGTATAAGATAAGATAAGGACAGAGATATTTGGCATTCGCTGCTTTCTGCCTACCCCGTTAGGGACCTGACGCGACGATATGTATGTAAAGAGCGTACCGAATG
>DWGJ01002689.1:0-15085 GCA_018246895.1 Aspitha aspitha aspitha | reverse complement strand
TTTTCTCCCGGTCTACTATAGCCTGAGGGGCGCACAAAGCCGAAGTACGATGACTAAAACATGACTTTCATTGAGTGAATGTATATACCTTATAATGAATAAAAGAATTTGAATTTGAATTTGAATTTGAATTTGAATTTGAATTTGGAATCATTGAAACGTGATTTATAACTATTAATCTCACTGTCGGACTTAGCGTTGTGAGGGACAAGCATTTTTAAATACGACTATACTAACAAGAAAATACTCAATGTTCGCAGCCATTCACAGAAATAAGAGTTAAAAAGAGTCTTTTATAACCCCAGCGCTGAGCTAAGGCCACCTTCGCGAAAAGAAATATTTACGGACCTTAACCCACATTCGCGACGTAGGTATCGGCTGTTTGCATACGACACTTCCATTTTAAATCTGGACACGCTATAGCAAATAGGTGAACGAGAAAAGAACTTTGGAATGGGCTTCTTTTGAAAAAATAATGCTTTCTCAAGAAGCAATCTTTCAATTAGCAATGTAGAATAATTAATGTTATAAAACAGTATATTGTAATACAAAAGTGTCAGCATATTATTATAATGGTTTTATTCTATTAGAGCTCTTTTATTATATATTTAATATCATAAATATAATTTTAATTATTTTAATTAAAATATACAAGCTCTTTTCAATAGTTGAAGTGTCGTTTTATTTAACTTTAATGTTTTATTTAAATGTTATATCGACTGGTTGTATTTTGATTATACACTTTGAAAATTATCTCGTTCGTTAATAAATTATAACACTATGAAACAGGAAATACAATCATAACATATACCCAGCGAAGTACTTGACATAGTACCTACGTTTCGAGACAGCAAAGATAAATCAAAACATTTTGAAATGTACAATTTGTTTTGTCCTTGACCTAGGTCGTTAGTCGGCATATGCGTTACGACCCTTACCTCTTCATTTCCATAACCGTGTGTACAAAATTATCTGTTACATTGTTTATGTTATAGGTGTGTATTCAAATTAGGGTCGTCCCTTCTACTCTACTTACGCTAGTGATCACATCGGTGCCGTGCATTTTTGGAATAGTCCGGGTGAAATATTAAACGTGAGGTCGCATCTCGGTGCGTCCATAGTTGGGTTTCCTTAATAATGGCAGTGTCGGTAATAGGATTACCGGTTGGTTGCGGCGAACCTGGAATAAAATTTTAATCCTGCGCTCAATCACAGACCAAAAATAGTCGCACTAAAATCATGGACGTTGTGTGTCTGTGTATAGCTGTTATGTGTGTGTGTCATAAATGGTAAAAGCTTTCTTTCTTTGATCGCACAAATTTGTATCCTTCATTGGAATCGAACCTTAACCCCAGCTCAGCTGCAAAATCTATTCACTAATAGACAATTTAACCGATCATCTCGCTTTTGAGATCGTGTTTGAACAATCCGGGTAAAACAATATCCCGTGACCATAAAAACCAATAGTCTGCCGTACAAGTCTTTTCCGTGCCACATAAAGGTGTCGCGACAGACGATAATGCCACGATAACAGCCCCCTACTCGCACCTCATCTCACGGCTAGGGAAAAGCTTCTATAAGACACTTTGAGAAAAATAGTTTCGCAAAATAAAGCTGCAGGCTAATGTGCTATGCGTCAAGTTATAACAACATACGCCTCTACAAAGGTATAAGACACAGTTATCTGATTCCAAATTGTCCACTGCTGTAGTTATAGTAACTAGACAGATGACATTAACATTAACACATTTAAATTGCTAAACAATATACATATTATACATTCGAGGTTACAAAACTATTAATTCTGGGTGGGAATCGAACCCAAACCCCCGGCTCAGTAGTTCGTTTTTCCGCATATACATAAGCTAAATGTCACTATGTCGAAGTGAAAGGTATAGTAGTAGGTAAATGCCTCTTTCTGTTATAGTATACATTTTCCACAAATTTCTCATCGCAGTACTCTTACCCTTTGTTATTTCCGGTAATGTATCTACTCGTAAATATTTCAAGACGGAATATTTGAGGTCTCACGTTTTTGGAAACGTAAAACAAGGGATTGTACAGAAGTACAGAACGTACGGGTTCCGCAAGATTTCTAATTTTTATTTGCTATTAAACTCCTCTGGGTTTTTTATTTATTTATTTATTTATTTATGTATTCTTTATTGTACATCTTTATATCATAAAAGTAAAAAACTGCGAACTTAATGCCTGATGGCATTTTCTACCAGTCAACCCTGGGTGACTGAATAAAAGTTGTGGCAGGTGTAAAAATACATACATACCCACATACATACATTTTTATGGTTTTTAATGAATAAAACCCTATATTATAAAGTCACTGTTCATAAATAAGTATCAAAAATTTTAGATGGGTTTAAATTCTTATATCATGTTCAAACTTCAAAGCGACTCTCAAGCTCAATGACTCGTGCTACTCTGAATACCAACAAGTTTATTCACAAACGCTCATCAGCACTATTGAATATTTTGATCCTTTCTCTCTTACTTCGGACCCGCTAGGGGAAAGACGAAGACAGAATAACTAAAATGTTGCTATTGAGTGTTTATGAATATGCAGTATATTGAAATGTCTCGCTTGAAAGTGACATCTGTGTTCCAAATATACCATAGTAGAAGGTAGCTATAGTCTAATGGGTTATGAAACTAATGTACACGAAGCTTTCGTCCATTAATTCATCATCGGTCTTTTTATCATTCACGATCGGTTTGTTTATCATTCATTGAAATCGAGGGTAATAATTGACATTCATTATAGAATACTAGCCGACTCCGCAAACGTTTTCTTGCCATATCAATTATTCCAGTGTTTGCAACATTTTTCATTGCTGCTCCACTGCTATTTGTCATAGTGTGATGTTATATAGCCTATATTGATCAGTGATAATGTAGCATTCAAATGATGAAAGAATTTTTGAAATCGGTGAAGTAGTTTTTGAGCCATTTCGTTACACACACACATGTACAAAAATACAAATCTTTACTCTTTATAATATTAGTAAAGATTGGCACTAATTTATACCTATCAATTCTAAATGTTTTGATATGCGTGAAATATCCACTGGAGCGTGATACGTAAATACGTAGATAATCAAGTGGAGACAGACGCTAAGCTTGACGTACACCTCTTGGGTCTAACCTCACTGTATCTATCTCACCTAAACTGACACTCTCTGATCTATCTGATCTAAACCAATTCTAGTCCCTCGCGCGGAATTTAAATCTTTAAGTATCTCGGTACATATGTAGATAAGTATATACATATATATCCGGCTTCACTAGAAGTTTAGACAACATTTAAAATATACAGTATACATAATTTTACTTATACCTATAGTGTTACCACTATGAAGATAAAAATTGGAATTCAGCGCAAGATAGAACGATAGTGTGTTTGAACCCTAAATTTTATATTTATCAAAGATACGGCTTTATTCAAATTGGTTTTGTATAAAATGAAAATAGCGTATATTACGTTAAACATTCCAAAGACGAACGCTTTGTTAGTCCTCCTCTGTTACCTTATTTATGAGATGTTAATACCCTGGTTGTGATTGATATTACAAAGCTTGCTTTATGAATAATTTTACACAAGACCACAATATCAAAGTAACCGTTATAATTTTCGTCAACAAAGCGTATTATATTATTTTACTCTATGCTTATAACATTGTACTGTGAAAGCATATTGATTGTATTGTAAAATGAAAAGTCAGTATCAGTAATTTTGTACATATATAAATGCGAACAAGTATCTCTTCACAACTAAATCTGAAGTACATAATATGTTTCACCACGCTAAGCTGTGGGGAATGCAGATAGGTGGTAAAAGTTAAATTTCCATACTTATTAAAGAACCCAAATACATTTAGCAATGTTTGATTCCTATCGGGACACACAGACAGAAAAACTTTCGAAGCACGAATTGGTTTATATAATTGTCACGTACGGCAGGCCTTTCAACGCCCAAACTCGTCCTCTGCTGCTTAATTCAACAGTGTATGGTAACATCAGTATGTCAAGCTTTCACATTAGATCCTTAATAATAATATACAGGCTCAAAATAGAAATTTTTGTCCTGGGTGAGAATCGATGCCACAACCCACAGATCAAGACAGGTTCACAATCACTAACCAAGGTGCCGTTCCTAAATGTTATAATATATTCGTATGAACAAATTATTCAGACACGATAGCACGAACTTAAACAAAAGACAAGCGAATCGTATAATACCAACTCAAATATCTCAGACCAAGTTTGCCTGCCTTCTCGGTTAAATTACACTTTAAGCTTGAAATCTGACATTCGGATCCAGTGTTAAGGCTCAAAGTTAATCTAAGTTAGACAGTTTTTACACTTTCCACAATATCGGACTGGTCTGCTTTTCGCAGTGTACTTTGAAGCTTGTATTACAATGCATTGCTTTATATTGCACCATTTGTTATCATCGCTAGCATTCTAGGAACAGGAGATTTTCGCGCCATAAAAACTATTTTGGCCTATTGGTGCATAAAGTCTCCGAAACCGGAATTATATGTATATAGTATCCTACCTGTTAGCGGATTAGCAGCTGGCCGGTTACTTACATATGTATATACATACTTTTAGTACTTATACAAATATCTTACAGAACAGAAACAGTAAACACAAATGTGCTTGTCCCACAAATATTTATCTACTATGGGAATCGAACCTACAACCTCCGGTTTAGCTCTCTCTAACCACAAGAGCAACAGGCCAATCAATAATATCCTCGTGATTTTCAAAGCTGTACAAAAAACTTTATATTCCAATAGAAAAACGTGGCCGAACCAAAAGTCAGGACCGAGATTTATTTTCAAACTGACCCGCTTCGGAAAATCCGGGAAACGGACTGCAACATTTTGCATAATTAACGTATTCAATAGCAATAAATTGAAAAGATATGGCTGAAAACGCTCCTGCCTAAGTAGCTCGCAGTGGCGCGGGATAACGAGGTCAGATTTGCTGCTATTACTCTGGTTTATTTATGAAGAGTTATTCGGCTTAACAGCGAATAAACGTAGTTAACATAGAACTGTCAACAACGCGGTGGTGACTTATTACGTCTGAATTTTGTATTTCGAATAGCTTTAACACACATATTAATCGACGTTATAAACGATTCTCTACGAGTACTCCCATTGATTGTTTAATTTCCATTACATTTATTGATTATAAAGGAAATATAATATTTTGATCGATCTTATCTTTTAAATTTGCTGTACCTACTTAAAATTTAATTTGTACTCCCTTTAAGTTTTACTAAACGTTAACAACATTAAACATTAACAACATGCGTGATTGATATCTATTTAATTGTATATACTGTTACTTCTTTAAACTTGACACTTGTCACAAATTGTCCTCATCTACTCAAGGTTGAGTAGCAGAAAATGCCATTACGCATAACATCACCCTTTGTTACTTTATTTCTTAAGGCAAGTAATAAGGTGTCAAAATAAATAAAAAATACATGTTGTGTTGTTCTTCTGTGCTTTTAAAATGGCTTCAAAGTAACAATATAAAGACATTTAGCACAATCGTCACAATTCATCCACTAACCCGCGACCCGTGAGCGAAACAGCCTCTTTTGTCGTAATCTGTACCAACTTGAACTCATTCAAAAAGAAATGAAGGTGAAACTGAAGTCAGTTTTCTCTTGGCGTAGAGTTGACGGAAACCGAGTCGGATCCGTTCAAATTGTAAGTCGAGTTGAAGTTTTGAGTGCCAACTTCAGTTACAGAATATTTTAAGTTGTTCACTTAAGTTTAAAATCGGGAACGGTTTGAAATTTCAGAATCGTTTTTTATCGTTTATTATTACACAGAACATACTTGCTGAATATTCTCTGCATAAAATAGAGGCGGTTTGCTCACAAACATTCTATCAACCTATATATTTTATGGATGTTATTATATTCCTTGCAATATGTATTATATAATAATATATCCAACTAGCTATCCCGCAGCTTCGCCCACGTGGAAATCAATATTTTCCCATTTTTGCAATATTTTTCATTGATGCTCCACCGCTCATTAGTCATAGCGTGATGTTATATAGCCTATAGCCTTCCTGGATAAATAGACTATTCAATATGAAAATAGTTTTTCAATTGGAATCAGTAGTTGATGAGATTAGCGCGTTCAACCAAACAAACTCTTCAACTTTAATATTAGTATAGATATCCAAGAATTGCTATGCTAAAAGGACTGTTAAAACCAAATGCAAGTTTATTACGAGCGTAGATCGATCGTTTTTCGTCACTGACCTCCAACGAAGCCTTTCTGAAACCAACAAACTCATTATCCTAAGACGCCTGATATACGACTAGCAATAACTAAGCTACTCGTAAGATTAAAAGTGCTCCATACATCTCGATAATGTTTCCAATACAAACCCAGTAACAAGCACTTAATCTTAATTTAATGCCAGATAAACAGCTTTATGTACCACCAATTTTGTCTTTTTCTCTCTAAGAACTTAAGAATTAGATTCATCAATCAATGTCAGTAAAATCAGGACACATCTCGTGGCTGTTCTAGCGTGTGTTATTGCTTGGAAAATATGAAACTACTAAATTCAATGTCCTCTATAGTAGACAAAAAAGGGATCGTCATAGCATAAATGTTTTCGGTGTGATTTGAATATAATTTCAATCCTCGGCAACAAAGTAAAAAAAACAGGTACTTGTTCTTTAACTACGTGTTTTAAAATCCTTTCCAAAGTCACAACCGATCCAACAATTCACAAAGGAAACGACCCAAGAAACATAATGCCTCACTGTTGGACAGTAGTTCCTTTCCCAACAGCTGTGATATGCTTGAATATGTTTACACCTACACGCCGGCGTAGGTATTGACTCCGGCATGTATCAATTGACCGGCACTCAAAAGCTTTTGAGCTGGCATACTGCAAAGATAGGCAACTACTTAACATACCTCAGATACGCGTTAGATACAATGCCATTAGCAGCACTCAGTATCTTTAGAGGTCAGCTAACCAATGAAAGATAGTCGTCGTTATAGCTATACCTGTCATATTCTGATCAATTCAATTGCTAAGCGATAAAAATTGCTTGGGCTAAAGCTCATTCTAATATGCAAAATGAAATATTTATCAGTGGTTTCAGGCATATTTAAAAATAAATCTGTATTCATTACAGTTCTAACACATAGTAAACATGAATATTACGTTCTATGCCCGGGTCTCGTACAGTTGTATGTATTTTAATGGATGAATTATTGGATAACTGACCTGTTGGTGAAGTGGTTAGTGAACTTGGCCTCCGAGCCGGAAGTTGAGTTCGATGCCCCATCCAGGATAAATATTCGTGTCATCAGCATGAACATTTACTTCGTTTCTGAATTTAAAAATGTGTATAAGTATGTTTATACACAATTATCTAGGTATGTATATTAGTTTATCAGCTGTCTAGTTATTATAACCACCCTACGCCTAATTGTAATTTGTCCTAGAAATAATATTCTAAGTACAGTTGGACACTCAATATTATAAACTCGTATTGTGCGGTAAGTATAAAATATATATTATGAGTGAGTTGCGAATAAAATTAAATAGTTTTCAATAAATTGTTTAATAGTTGGTTGATATCAGAAGTTCCGTTTTTCTAGAACCGTTTTATGAGGACAAGAAATTATTGATATATAAATTGAAACTGAAAGAAATGTCTCACAAAATTTACAAAGCAGTCAAGTAAGAAGACGGTACGTTTATTTCAATATATTTTATTCATACGAGAGATATTCGTCGGTGTAGATAGCGATCAGCTGTCAAATGTATCTATTTCCCTTCCAGCTGCTTCGCTGCGGCATAAAAATTGTTTTCATGGAACGCGCGAATTTTATTTACATATATAGAACCATTCGTTTGGAATACTCGTACAGACATTTTAAATGAACACATTCAATAAACCTCAAATAAAATTGGTAAGTATATCAATAATTACATCAGTTACGATATCCTATTTATTTTCTCAGCTTCCAATAGTAATGGTAAACAATACATTCATTTTGTGGTAAATGCCGCAAAAATTCTTGAAATTCACTTAGAAAACGCACCACTTTGTCCCTAACATAAAGGTCAAGGATATTTGTTTGATCAAAGAATTTATGTAGAACGACCCGAGTTTTTGGAGTTTGTTGCAAAATTTATGGGATACCCCCACGAACTGTCTGGTAATAATATCCAAAACAAATAAAATACAACAGGCTTTAACGGAGTTAGTAAACATACTATTTTGTATCTAACATTGCACCAAATATATGGCTACAGCTGCCCAAAAATATATTGTATGCAAAATTGTATTTGTATCCTTCTACAACCGTCTCTAGTTCCACATCGTCAATGTTTCTCGTAATGTATCTATTCTTTTAATAAGGAGATATCAAAAGGAATGGTCGTAGGTATTAAGTCCAAGTCCAAGTTATCATACTTAGTTTTAGTCATGGAAAGAAACCTTCGAAAGGCCCCCGATTCCTTGGGAGTGACACCGGTGTGGGCTTCTCCTTCTTCGTGCTCGCCTCTGGGACTGGTCCATTGCCTTTCTTTGCACACGACGGTATATGGCCAACCTTACCAGCGGCCTTCTCGTGGTCTTTAATTCCACGATCAGAGCTCGGATTCTGGCCGCCCACAATCTTGGATGCTTCCCTTATTTGCCTCTTACGACATACAAGAGATACCATAGCTGTATCCTACTCCCTGCATAAAACAGGCCAAATTTAACGTACCTTATGTTTTCTTAAGACGCTATCTTGACGAATCAATACCGAGAACTATTTCTACCATTAGAAGCTTAAAAATTATTCATACTTTGCATCCAGCACATTAAAATAAATATTCCATCCCGATCTTGAACATCGTAAAATAGTTCTGACGCTTTCAAATTTTAACCAAGATATACTTTACGATCCGATCTTTACGATCTGTAACGTCAATTGCAAGGTTACTGAAAGGATCCTACGCTAGAAAATATCATTTGTAATTTAAACTAGAGACGGTAAACCCCAGATATCCCGGCTCAAGGTTTCCTCAATACCGCGCCTACATTGAATATGCATTATATTACGACCTATTTTAACTCTGTCACATTGAAATCGAAGCCTTTGCCGTAGTAAGACTAATTGACAGAATACCATTCAGATCAGAACGAATTTTTGAATTTATTTAATTCGTATGCAATAAGGCGTTGAGACATTACATCAATTGCAATTACTTCATTTATTACACCAACGCAAAGCTTGTTATATTCTCACCATGTTATATTCCGATACATTAAGTTAATAATTTCAGAAAATGTGCGCCGTGAAGTCATATAAACTCAATCCGTAGTTAAAACTCCATCTCTACTAAACTCCAATAACCTCAACTACCTGGAAGCCGTGTAAAGAGTAAGCTTATGATCGTTAAGACTCGCGACTTGCAAGCGACGCGGCGACGGTTTGAATTTAATTTTCCTCTAATTACCAGATAATTCTTCCAAGCGGCTTCTTAATTTGGTCCTCCGTGGTATATAATATAGTATATTGAGCACTAATATAAACGCAATCGTCTTACTAGTAGAAGTGATAGTGTATAGATAAAGGTCGCAACTTGATCTAAAATAGTCTTCTAATCTTGCAGCAGAATAGAACTTTCACATGCAAAAAGAATTGGTCAAATCGTTCTGGTAGGTACTTCCAGAGGTTAGAGCGTTCAAACAAAAACAGTCTTCTGCTTTTATTAGTACAGAAGACAAATATATTCACACTTAATCAACTTCATACATTTTTATAGCTATCATTCATCAACTTTAGGGGCCTCTCAGACTGAGATAGGCCAGGAGAAAAAACCCACTTGTAATAGACTGACAGAATAATATCTTTTGAATTAAAATAATAATGGCTAAATTCAGTCAGAAGATTGTTGTTATAAATTCTCTAAACGTGTGCATTTCCGTTTCCTAGTACATTGAGAAACGTACGTACGTACCTAGTACAAGTCTAATTTAGAACAAGCTACTGAAGAGAGTAATTAATGTAGACGCCCTTCAGGTTTATAAGGTTAGAGATATTTTATTTTCGGTGCTTTCTGGCTACCCCGTTGGAACCTGGAGTCAAAGTGTCAATATAATAATGAATATTATTATTTTGCATAGAGCTAACAGTTTTTTATTTTATTTTTAATATCCTCTCAGTTATTATCCGAGAATTCGTTCACACGGAGATTTAAATTATCTCCATACAATCTTTGGGCAATTTCAGTTTTATAAGGATTGATCTAAAACAAGTTTCTAAGTAGCACGAACCCTTTTCAACAATTCAAGTAGTCTCGACACTAAACTTTCACAAGATAGGTTCAGCAAATTTGAACTGAAAAAGTAGGTACCTTCAACACAGTAACTTTTCCTTATAACATAAATAATAATGTGTTGAATAAGATTCTTTCATGTTTATCACATTTAATTGTTATTTTCTGGATATATACTAATACATTATTTGATTTAATTCGTGTATTGAAAATTTTGTCAAATTTTTTGCTTGTTCGTTCATGTGTCGCAAATTTTTTCAACGATCGACCAAAAATATATTTTATTGAAACAAGCGATTATTTTAGAAAAACTATTTCAATAAGCATAGAGAAATAAAGTACGTCATTTATACATTTGAGTACATAAATAAAGTAGATAGATTAGTTTATTTTAAGATACCGCAATGCATTAACCATCAACCACTTTTAGTCGTGAAATAAATTATTATATAATGTTTATCTCAGTTTACGTTAGCCACGATAATTAAATTGTAATTCCAATTTTAAATAAACGCTTAACATACACACAATTGTTTATATGTGATTATTAACCTAAACCTTAGTTGTATTGAAAAACAACATCACGTAACGTTAAGTTGCGTAATCAATACGTAACTTCGATGCGGGAATAACAGGACAGTGGCCCAGGATGCTGTAGGTCTGGGTAACGAGGTCAGCCTGGCAGACGAGAGGACGCCAGAGATATCGACTCGAGCAGCTGATGTTGCCGGCTTTACTATGGTTTAGTTGTGAGTTCGCGAGCAACCGTTGTACAGAAACGTTCGTGATTTCGTGAAAGTGGTTTCAATCAACTAACGATATAGCCAAAGGCGTGAGTTTTAACACCAACTACATTTGTTATACAAGTAAATCGTAATATAAGTACGTATTTATTAATAATTTGAATTTGAATTTGGAACTTTTAAAATAAAAAACGTTACGTAGGAAATTTGTGACAGTGACGAAACTACAAAAAGGAGACTGTCGTATTGGTAATGCATATGGATTTAATTAATTCCGTATACGCGTAAAAATGTTTTTGGTTGCTGGAATTTTTATTTTTATTTTTAGTTCAATATCGATAATTTTCGTAACCGGCAGTAACTGAAAAGGCATAGTAATTGCCTTTTGGTGTTTTATTATTATTATTATATACCTTTTGTTAATAACTCTTTACCAGCTAGTAAACATGTAATTTACGGGCACCTGTGTAATTGTAGTTGATTGCAAATACTAGCCTGCCTTCACGTAAACAATAGCCACGTTCCACACGTTTGCCGAAACCGCACGAAGCTGCCATATTTCAACGCCTGCGGAGCGGACAGTTGCCAATTGATGTCCGATGGCAAATGTCGTCAATACTGCCTTCTGTGCCTATTGCAGGGCATTGTGATTTTACTAGATTTTAGTATCAAAATCAAGAACAATCGTCTTTTATTATGCTTTATGTGATCAAATCTTAGATAAAATGTACACGACCTATAAAGCTATCATCTTGTTACTAATTACATAACGTTACGTTTACGTAGAATACTTAGAAATAATTTTACAAGTTTTATATAATACTTAATTCAAGTTAAAGTCGCTATGTTTCAATGAATTCTAAATTCAAATTTAACCACGTTGTAGGTACGAAATAGCAACTATTACGAGATTTTCAAATCATTCAAAACTTTACGTTTTACGTGAACAATAGATAGGCTTGCAAAACTATGTGGCAAAATTTTAATAAAAAGTTCCTTCACGTAGAGAATGACCGAGTCGGACCCATTTCAAATAGGTCCAAAAACATTCCATGGATAAAATTCACTGTAACATAAATCAAACTCAACGAAGGAGGCCAGACGAGGGACGGTTTGAACCTCGACGCTGTGCCGCCTTGTCAACTCTAGGATTCCAGTTTCCTAACACTATGAAAACTTGAACAGAAAAGCTACCTAAAACTTTAGTAGAACGGGGCCATCTGTTATAGTTTGCTGTTAGTACTATCAAGGTCTCTGTGTTAAAATAATTTCGACCTGACTGACGCAAGTCATCTAAATTCTGACATGAAAAGTTTTAACATCCACCTAACTTTGACCCCTACGAATCCTAAATCTAGGAACTTCTAAAGTGCGCATCTGTAAGGCAAGCCACTATTTTTAGTTCAGTTTATAAAATTCCTTAAAACAAGACAGATTTTTTGGTTATTAACCTTGAGATTACATGAAACAGCCTTTCCAGGCCTATCCCTAACCATACGTTAGTACTCAAATTTCAAGGAATTTAGTCTATACATTGATACTGTTACTTAGTCTCCTTATTTAACATTGTTCTAAAAATATTCGCAACGTCCGCTAATCCGCAATAGCTTTTACGAAGTGCCATAAAATATCTATTTCTTTTCCTTTTCGCCCGGCAAAGTGGTTGAATAACAACTAGTTCCTATTGCAAATCGCAGTAATGCCGTTTATAATTCAGTGTATGATATTGTAGCGGTTCCAATACAATTTAACATTTGCCTTAATTACAAACCTTTTTACAAGCACTTTTCCCCATATCGTTACTTACCGTACTTAGGTAATAAGTATGTTTACATTTGTCTTTCAAACTGGCTTACGTAATTTGTCGGGAAATGTAGGTACATCTGTTTATTTAATAACAAATTGGTTTGCTTATTTTGCATACAACAATGATTCAACTTTTGATATTTACGTTTATTAACGCCTCTCAGTTTATCGATATTTATGGTGATATTTACTGGTTGCTATAAATGTTGGTGCAGGCGCTTATTTCAATAGGACTATTCAAAAGTGTTGCACAGAATGATAAAGGTATCTTTTTTCCTTTTTAATTTCTAAGCCTAGATTCGATTCAGATACATAACCAATGTCTATTTGTATCTGATGCTAGACTGTAGATCTGAGTGCATTTTATAATACACTAATATGATGTATTTAAGTTTATATTTGTATACTACAAGAAAAGTACCTATAAATCAAAAATTTTTCACTCCTACTTATTAGTTATATTAGTTGGGAATTGTAGCAGAATGTTTTCTGAAACTTGGGCATCAGGCTGCTTAGAGGTACTATGCAGCCTAGCACCACCGCATTATTAAGCGTCTTGCAGATAAACTATTGAACAGGCCATTTAAGTATTATTAATGATTATTAGCCACAAATAAAATAGAGCGGTGTTCGGCCCGGATATGATAGATACTACATTACAGTCGAATCTCTTGATATGCGGTCGACCATTAAATGATTAAAAGCGGTTACGGCTTCGAGAGACTTCGGTAATATACTACATACTCTTAAAACTTTCTGGGCAGCAATCCTCTGTCGCAAACGAGTTTAATTGTGTGGAGACTCATTATCTCAATTGTAATATCCAACCGAAAAGCATGTACAAAATTAAGTTAAGTAAATAGTAACGTAAATTGAAGAAGAGAAATATTAAATCATAAGTAATTCTCTGTTATTTATGTATCTATTCGGACAATGGTTTTTGAAACTTAAAATACATAGGTATAGTAAAAAAGGTCAATAGGTAGTGTAGAAGAGTTTTATTACTAGGCAAAAAAAAACTTTTTCAACTTTCCACTGCTTGCAGCTTAAAGAGTTAAAATTATAAAAACGACACCTGATAAACAATGCACAGAATAAAATGTACAAAACTGTATTAAAATTGACAAACATTATTCCACAAAGTGTATGAAAACCCTTCAAATAATTTAGTGCACAAATGTGAAACGAAGCTAGTAAAAACAGCGGACATTTTGGAAAATGCACGTGTAGCGATGTTGTGAGTTTAAACGAAAATTTAAATTAGAACATTCAAAATGGCGATGGTGGTGTCGAGTAAAACGAAGATATGCATGTGTTCGTTGGTGTTGCTGGTGCTGGTCGGGATCGGGCTGGCCGTTGTCTCAACTCTCAAGCTGCTGGATGTAAGGACGGAGCAACATCACGAAGGGGTGCCAGCGAAATACAGTCCACTAAAGTCCGCGCCACGGATTGTCGACAGAGTAAGTTTTAACATCGTACCCTAAATTGAGGTTTCGTCGATGCAATTTTTAATTCTAATCAAAATAAGTATTGTGTAACGTATGAACATTCCGTACGACGCCATTGCGAATTTACTTGGTAACAATAGCGTATCTTAAAAAATATACAACAATAATAATATTAGATAAACATAATCATTTAGTATTATATAATTAGAGTCAGGAAAACTAAGTGGTACCAAAAAATTTAAATGTATGAATTTGTATGCATGTTAAAATTCTGTCACTGCACTGGGGCAGCGTGGTAGACAATGCCCTTAAAACCGTCTCAATTATGAGCTTGATGTTTTTACAATGTGGAAAAGTAATGACAGATATTTGCTACGAAGAAGAAAAAAACGCTGTTGGGAGATGGAGTAAAAGCAAAGAGCAAATCTCGTTACAAACATAATATTGCTGCTAGCAATATAACTGCTAGAACGAAAATAAAAAAAAACCATACGATGAAGGAAGTCGATTATTCATATCACTAGATAAATACAGATAATTTTAATATAATTATCATAATAATAGCAGATAATTTTTGGTGCACATTGTATTTTTAAGGCCTACATGTACATATATAATGTTTTTGTGAACTAATTATAATCATTATATTAATACGTGAAGGAAAACCTTTGTACCCCATTTTTACGACAATTACGCAAACGGAGAAGTATGAAATTTGGCACAGTTATTAAAGTTTAT